>ONZH01015292.1:0-38320 GCA_900303285.1 Rhinella marina
AAAAATTGTTTGGAGAGAGGGCCTGTAGGTGGACCTCCGGAAAAAATTGTTTGGAGAGAGGGCCTGTAGGTGGACCTCCGGAAAAATTGTTTGGAGAGAGGGCCTGTAGGTGGACCTCCGGAAAAATTGTTTGGAGAGAGGGCCTGTAGGTGGACCTCCGGAAAAATTGTTTGGAGAGAGGGCCTGTAGGTGGACCTCCGGAAAAATTGTTTGAAGAGAGGGCCTGTAGGGGGCCCTCCTGAAAAATTGTGGTAAAAGAGTGCCAGTTGGACCTCTAAAAAAATGGCGTTTTTTTGGGTCAGCGTTAGGCAAAGACGACATGGAGGAGGAGGAGTAGGAGGAGTAGAGAGAAGAGGAATCGGATACATAAGTTATGTTAAATCTTTAGCTGCTTTCCCCCGGAGGAGATTTGAATTCCGGTGAAATCCAGGCTTTGTTCATTTTAATAAGCGTCAGCCTGTCAGCGCTGTCAGCGCTGTCAGTTGACAGGCGTGTACGCTTATCGGTGATGACGCCACCAGCTGCACTGAATACCCGCTCTGACAGCACGCTAGCGGCAGGGCAGGCCAGCACCTCCAAGGCATACAGCGCCAGTTCAGGCCACGTGTCCAGCTTTGAAACCCAGTAGTTGTATGGAGCAGAGTGATCGCTACGGACGTTGGTATGGTCAGCTAGGTACTCCCTCACCATCTTTCTGTACAGCTCCCCCCTACTCTGCCTAGACTGGGGACAGGAGACAGTGTCTTGCTGGGGTGACATAAAAGTGGCAAAGGCCTTGGAGAGCATTCCCCTGCCAGTGCTGGACAAGCTGCCTGCTCGCCTCCTCTCCGCCGCTACTTGGCCCACAGAACCATGCCCTCTGCCGCTAGCGGCGTCAGATGGGAAGAATTGTTTCAGCTTGTGCACCAGGGCCTGTTGATATCTATTCACTCTCATACTCCTTTCCTCTGCAGGGATGAGAGTGGAAAGGTTCTGCTTGTACCGTGGGTCCAGGAGAGTGAACACCCAGTAATCGGGTGACGCGAGGGTCACGGGATAGGCAGCCTAACATGAAGTCTGCCATGTGCGCCAGAGTCCCAACACGCAAGAATTCCCTCTCCTCACTGGCCTGACTCGCCATTTCCTCCTCCTCCTCCAAGTCCTCCTCTTCAGCCCATACACACTCAAGAGTTAAGGACTGAGCACTGGTACCCTCTACTGTCTCGCCAACATTCTCCTCCTCTTCCTCCTCATCCTCATCCCCCTCCTCCGATACGCGCTGAGAAACAGACTGGAGGGTGCTCTGGATATCAAGCGACGTATCTTCCTCCACCGTCTCTTGTGACTTGAGGAATCTGACTGACCTGACTACCAGTTCTGGTGTAAGTTGACAATTGGCAGTCTACAATCGCTCTGTGCTGCTGGTAAACTCTGGATAACATGTTTAATGTAGAATTCCATCTCGTGGGCACGTCGCACACAGTCGGTGAGCGGGCAGTTGTAGGCGGCGCTGCGCTGCCCTGAGAGTGGCAGCATCTGTGGTGGACTTGAGGAAATGCGCACAGATGCGGCGCACCTTGGTGAGCAAATCAGACAGATTGGGGTATGTCTTGAGGAACCGCTGAACTATGAGATTGAACACGTGGGCCAGGCATGGCACATGTGTCAGTCTACCGAGTTGCAGAGCCGCCACCAGGTTACGCCCGTTGTCACACACAACCATGCCTTGCTTGAGGTTCAGCGGTGCCAGCCACACATCGGTCTGCGCCGTGATACCCTGTAACAGCTCTTGGGCGGTGTGCCTTTTGTCACCTAAGCTCAGCAGTTTGAGCACCGCCTGATGGCGCTTACCCACGGCACTGCTGCTGCGCCTAGAGCTACCGACTGAAGGCGCCGTGCCCCACGAATTGTAATTCGGAGGAGGAGGTGGAGGAGGGGTCGGAGGAGGAGGAGGCATAGTACGTCTGAGAGACCGTGACCGAGGTAGGCCCCGCAATCCTCGGTGTGGGCAGTACATGAGCGGCCCCAGGGTCATCCTCGGTCCCAGCCTTCACCCAGTTAACCCAATGTGCCGTCAGTGAGATATAGTGTCCCTGCCCGGCAGCACTTGTCCACGTGTCCGTGGTTAGGTGGACCTTCTCAGAAACAGCGTTGGTCAAGGCATGGATGATGTTCTGTGACACGTGCTGGTGTAGGGCTGGGACGGCACATCGGGAAAAATAGTGGCGGCTGGGGACCGAATACCGAGGGGCAGCCACCGCCAAGAGATTGCGAAAGGCCTCGGTCTCTACCAGCCTATAGGGCAGCATCTCCAGGCTAAGCAATTTGGAGATGTGGACGTTGAGGGCTTGGGCATGTGGGTGGGTGTAATTGTATTTCCTCTTGCGCTCCAGCGTCTGCTGTAAAGACAGCTGAATGCTGCGCTGGGACACGTTGGTGGACACTGTGGAGGATCGTGGAGGCGAAGGTGTGGTTTTCCGGCGGGAGGCGCTTGTGCCGGGGTCCTGGGCAGGGGGTTGACTAGCAGAGGCAGCGAGTGACGCAGGGGGTTGACTAGCAGAGGCAGCGAGTGACACAGGGGAAGGAGCAGTGGTGTGACCCGCAGGAGGTGGTGAACGGCCTTGGTTCCATTGAGTGGGGTGTTTAGCACTCATATGCCTGCGCATGCTGGTGGTGGTTAGGCTAGTAGTGGTGGCACCCCTGCTGATCCTGGTGTGGCACAGTTTGCACACCACAGTCCGTCAGTAATCCTCACTTTCTTTAAAGAACCTCCAGACTTGCGAACATCTAGGCCTCGCCACGGGAGCTTCACTACGTGAAACAGTTGCTGCTGATGCACCAGCTCTGGCCCTGCTTCTCCCTCTGGCCACACCACTGCCTCTTACAACCATTTCTGGTGCGGCACTCACCTCAGAAGCACGGTCTTCACTCGGCATATCAAACCAGCTCGGGTCAGTCACCTCGTCATCCTCCGATTCCTCAGTCTGCTCCCCCCTCGGAATTCCTCCCCTTACAACAACTTCACCACTGTCTGACAACCGTGTCTCCTCATCGTCCGACACCTCTTTACAAACTTCTTCCACTAACTCAACATTGTCATGATCATCATCATCATCACCCACAGACTGTGACAGTTGGAAAACTTGTGCAACGGGAAAGAGGTCAGAAGCAACCTGAGAAGTGGTTTGTGACTCTGGGAAGGGTCCAGAAAACAGTTCCTCAGAGTATGCCGGATCGCATTCCAAATTTTCCTGGGAGGGGGCAGACTGGGGGGAAGGAGGTTGAGGTGGAGGAGCCAGAGGAGTGCTCCCTTGGGTAACGTGGGTGGACTGCGTGGAAGACTGACTGGCGGACAAATTACTTGAAGCATTAGCTAGGGAGTGTAGCTCTGCGGCGTTCCACAACTCCCTCATCAGCAGGTACTGTCTCACCCTGCCCAGGACCACGGCCTCTGCCCCCTGCAGTAATTGAATGCCCACGCCCACGCCTTCGTCCTCGTCCTCGACTTTTAGCCCTGGGGTTCAACATTTTCTGTATATAAGTGTATTCTAAAAAAATAAAATAAAATAAATGGGCTTGGTGTACTGAAACCCACAAACTTGTTCAGTCTGGTTTAATTTAGTGACGTACAGAAAGTGTCAACTGGACAGAATATACAGTTTGGAGCGAGTGTGCTGAACTGTGACACACAGAAAGGTTACACGCAGCTGTGTGAAATGGATTTGTATCACTCAGCTAAAACAACAAAAAAACTAATTTTTTTTCTATATTTTTTTTTTTATATTTTTTTTTAGTTTTGTTTTTTTGGGAACGTGACGTGCAGAAACTATCGTACAGCTGTCTGACAACCTACTGAGGGTGGCTATTTAGACTGCGACCCAGACAAATGTCGCACAGAGATTTTTAGGATCAAGCTTTACACTTGACAGGTAGCAAATGACTTGGTTGTATTCGGTGACGTACAGAAAGTGTCACCTGGACAGAATATACGGTTTGAAGTGAGTGTGCTGAACTGTGACACACAGAAAGGTTACACGCAGCTGTGTGAAATGGATTTGTATCACTCAGCTAAAACAACAAAAAACTAATTTTTTTTCTATATTTTTTTCTATATTTTTTTTTTAGTTTTGTTTTTTTGGGAACGTGACGTGCAGAAACTATCATACAGCTGACTGACGCCCTACTGAGGGTGGCTATTTAGACTGCGACCCAGACAAGTGTGCACAGAAATTTTTAGGATCAAGCTTTACACGTGACAGGTAGCAAATGACTTGGTTGTATTCGGTGACGTACAGAAAGTGTCACCTGGACAGAATATACGGTTTGGAGTGAGTGTGCTGAACTGTGACACACAGAAAGGTTACACGCAGCTGTGTGAAATGGATTTGTATCACTCAGCTAAAACAACAAAAAACTAATTTTTTTTTCTATATTTTTTTTTGTATATTTTTTTTTTAGTATTGTTTTTTTAGGAACGTGACGTGCAGAAACTATCGTAGAGCTAACTGACACCCTACTGACGGTAGCTATTTAGACTGCGACCCAGACAAATGTCGCACAGAGATTTTTGGGATCAAGCCATACACGTGACAGGCAGCAAATGACCTGGTTGTATTCGGTGACATACAGAAAGTGTCACCTGGACAGAAAATACGGAGTGTAGTGAGTGTACTGAACTGTGACACACAGAATGGGTCCACACTGCTGTGTGCAATGGATTTGTATCACTGAGATATAACATTAAAAAATTAAAGGGGGATATACATGGCGATAGCTGCACTACTAGTGCCAGCCAGCCAAGTGACAAAATAAAAAAAAAAATGTCTTCTATGCCTTAGAAGGGTTGTTGGGTTCTTTGTGGGTGATCCCTGCCTAACAGAGAACTAAATGCAGGCCCTAACACTGTCCCTGAAAGGCAGCAGCTCTATCCCTAACGACATCCAGACGGCATCTGAGCCGAGCACCGCGGCCAGTCACTAGTATATTCCAGGGTCACCTGATCAGGCCAGCCAACCCCTGCTATCGACATGTAAGGGCCCCACGTGATGCTGGGTGTACCGCAGAGTCTCCTGGCTTGTGATTGGCTGTGTTTTTAGGCGCCTTAAAAGTACGATGCGGAAGTTGCCATTTCCTCGAGCATGGCGAGATACTCGTCCGAGCAGCGAGCACTTACGAGTACCCTAATACTCGAACGAGCACCAAGTTCGGACGAGCATGCTCGCTCATCTCTAATACAGACGTCACACAGACACCATCCGAATTTTTTGCGGATCCGTGTTTTGCAGACTGCAAAATACATATGTTCGTGTGCATGAGCCCTGAGAGTGAGGCCTGTTACCTGCCTGTCATACTGATGCACTGTTTCACTACCACAGCGGGTTAGCTATGCATGTTTCTGCAATGCACAGTAATGTACACCGAGATACACGTTCCCTGCAGGGGGGAAATAGCTGATTTTTAACATGTTTCGTGACAAATTAATTTGGATTGAATTGATTTAAAAAAAAAATAAAAATTTGAAGAATCTAAATTTTGAAAACTTCGCTCATCTCTAATTGCTACCTAGATTGTATCATCCATGGAGAAAGATAGTTCCAAATGATTCCATGTATTACCATACTGTAGCTCAGGGTTTTTTGACCATATAAATGAGTGCAACATAAAGTTAACCAATAAAATGCAGCAGCGCTACTAAGGATCTTTTGGTCAAAGGTCTTGCTATGCATTTATTGGATGTTTGCATGCCTTTTGTTACTTCCCAAAAAATTAGATCTTAGAACAAAGTCAATGAAATATAAAACACGCTATAAAAATGTCTTTAGCTTGGAATTGTTTTTTTCTCCTTTTGCTGTTTTTTTTTCAGGTGGAGGGGTTCTTGGCATTTTTTTCAAATCATAGCTTGCTCTGGATTTGATGTTTATTCTATAGACTTTCACATAGGCTTTTGTATAGGGCTTGAAGAACGCACAAAAAACATGTTACAATGTTATGAAAAAAGCCACCAAAAAAGCTTGTAAAATTAATGCAATGAGACAGAAAAAAAAAAAATAGAAAAACAACTATGTGTGATGGAAGGTGTAATGGCTCATGTAAATGTACTGTACAGGTTTAAGACCTTTGCTTGTACAATCTAGCAGGGCTGAGCTATCCATCAGATATAGTAAAAGCATCTAGAGAACGGTTTACTACTGCTTTGAAAAGCAATTTTGTGACCATCCCCCCCCCCCCCCCAAGGCCTCTTCACACGAACATTGTTTTTGTGGGCTCCGATTCGCATTTTTCACATGAAAATTGCGGACCCATTTATTTCTATGGGCCCGCAAAAAATGCGGACAGCACACCGTATGCTGTCCGCATCCGTTGCTCCCTTCTGTAGCCCGGAAAAAAAATAGAGCATGTCCTATTCTTGTCCGTATTATGGACAAGAATAGTACTGTTCTATTAGGGGCCAGCTGTTCCGTTCCGCAAAATACGGAATGCACACGAATGCCATCCGTTGTTTTTGCGGCTCCGCAATTTGCGGACCGCAAACAAAACGTTCGTGTGAAAGAGGCCTAACAGACACACACACAGTGCCAGTGTTGTAGGTTTCCATTGTCCATGTCAGAAAATCCAGAGCAAATGCTGTATATATTGCATAATATTGCTTAAGATCTGACCTTAGATTTTACAGATTTTACATGCAAATTTGCAAAGTATAAAATCTGTGATCAGATTTGGGAAAAGATCCATGGCAAAACCTAACATACAACATTCATACTTTGCTGCAAATTTTTGGGCCTTGTTATAGAGATGAGACAATCTATTCACCGCATCGTATATTCGTTTCAAATCTTTGTTATTTTCTATGTCAAAGCGAATCCGAATATTTTCAGATTCGCTTCGTACCAATCTTATTGGTAATGCTACGTACGCATCATATAATTTGTACGTTAATGCTACGCATCTGATAATTTGTATGCTAATGCGTAGGTATTCAGTTAAATAGCGTTTACTGTATGTTCGTACTTTGTGCGGGCCTAATGTCGTTTGTGCGTATGACTTAACCTCGAGACAATAATACGCTAAAGTTCCGTACGCACTTTGTACGCTCATGCGTACGCATTCGAGGGAATTTTTGCAGAACACAAATGTTTTTCAATGCAACTTGGACCGGAGTGAATCTTATCTGAGGCAAATCTTTTTAAAAATTTGGCGGATATTCGCCGAAGCAAATCTTTGAAGATTCGCTCATCGCTAGACTTGTACCTGATGTACTTTAGTAAGTGCTTGGCTGTGCGGCTACTCTCACTGAGACAGGTAAGCTCTAAAATGGCATGGCAACACTTTATTCTTCAGAAGTACATGGAGGAGGCGGATAAGCACATAGTGTGGGAACCAGGCAGAAAAAAAACATTTCAAGCCCAATAAGCTCTTTATCAAGCCTGGAATATGTGGAAATAGACCTGCAGTCGCTTAGGGGGCTTGATGTTTCCTGTCTGCAGTGAGACAAAAATAGCACTAAGCCCTGCCCCTTTACTAAGCCCCACCCCTCAGCCATCCACTAGCTGGAGATGGAACAGATCAGCAGAAGATTAACTCCTATGTTGTCTGCAGGATTTCTACAAGACTGTTTTTGCAGGGATATGCAACAATGCAGACTAACAAACAGTGTATCATTCGTTTCTAGGTTTAGAGTACCCTTAAGAACCAAAATACACTGGTTGTTATGGGGTTAATGTGCTAAATGTATCCATACGTAAATGTGTAATTTATGGTTCTAACTTTAATATCAAATAGATTTTTAAAATTTAGAATTGAAGTTTAACTGAGGACATTTTCATTCCTAAACTAGACATCTGCATTTCCTCAGTTGCTTGAGTTGGAGAATCATCTCCAGTGTTCATATGAACTCACCTTTCATACCTCCTGGATTCTTCGAGTTAACACACTTCAAAGTTTAATGTATCAACGTCAATCTACACTTTTTTTCTCCACCACACCAGCTGAAACGGAATATTTCATAGAAAGGGACCAAAACTTTGGAAATACTTTGGATGTTATTAGCTTTAATGACTTTAGCACAGCTACTTTTACTTTTTTACATTACTTTTACATTTCTATGTTCTGAAAAAAATATCAAAAGCAAGTAAAAATTAAAAAAAAACTCTGCAAATGATTTTGAAAATAATAGAATGAATGCTTTCCTATAGGAATTTTCTTATTTTGTGACAGCTATAGTCACTTTTAGGCCATACAAAAAAAGAATTCACAGAAAGTATTTAAAAACTAACTGTTTGATGTGTTTATTTGCAGTGCATGCAGACATTACCTATAGCAGGGATCAGTAACCTTCGGCACTCCAGCTGCTGTGAAACTACAACTCCCAGCATGCACAATTACTTGGCTGTACTCACAACTCCCATAGAAGTGAAAGGAGAATTCTGGGAGTTGTAGTTTCAGAACAGCTGTAGTGCCGGAGGTTGCTGATCCCTGACCTATAACTTTGGTAGAAATGCAAGAATTCAATTTTTAAGAAATTACTATTATTAAAATAATGTATGTCATTCATGAATTGCAATTATAGTTAGAGATAAAAGAAGTGTTCACAAATTCATTTTGGCTGCTTTACCAAATTTTAGAAAAAAAAATTCTTTGTGACAAATTAATTTGTCGCATAGCACATTTCTTTGTAAGCAGTAGATGCAATGACAGGGAGCTCTGATTGCTCATACATGATTGCAGCACCTGATAGTAATAATACAGTGTAAAATTAAAAAAAAAAATAAATTAAATCATACTTACCTCATCCATTTTCTCACGTCGGGCCAGCTGCAGCCATCTTGATGAAGATCTGGCGCGAAATCTCTCAAATGTCACCATGCACGGAATTTCATGCGAGATTTTCAATCAAGATGGCGGCGACCATCCCATCGCAAGCAAATTGAGGAGGTAAGTATGATTTTTTTTTTTTACACTATTTCAGGTAAAATTGATTGGCTACCACAAAGCCTGAAGAAATTTGGCTTTGCAGCGAATCAAATTTATCGTGAAATTTGTATTGAATTCCACTTCATTGGGTTCGATTCTTTCAACACTAACTATAGTACAATAAACAGCGAGACCTTATGATTTCAAGTAGTGGAAATGTTTTCGTAAAATGCACACGACCATATGAAAAAACGGATCTGCAAAAACGGATCTGCAGAAAATATGGATGACATCCGTGTGCATTCTGTATTTTGCGGAATGGAACATCTGGCCCCTAATAGAACAGTACTATCCTTGTCCGTAATGTGAACAATTATAGGACATGTTCTATTTTTTTGCGGAACGGAAATACGGATATACAGAAACGGAATGCATACAGAGTACCTTCCGTTTTTTTTTTGCGGACCCATTGAAATGAATGGTTCCGCATACGGTCCGCAAAAAAAAACGGAAAGGACACGGAAAGAAAATACGTTTGTGTGCATGAGCCCTTAGAGTGATTATTAATTTAGAGTGATCGACATTGATAATAATCACCTCAATTACTAAATGTTTGATAAAGACAAGCATAAGAAATTACACCCGGTAAAATTCTTAAAAAACTCACTTTTTAGGGTCATTTTTGTGGTGGTCTTAGGCAAGTGAGACTACAAGAAACAAAATGTTTTACTAAACAGCTAGTTTATCATGGTACAATATTTTTAAACCTTGCGTCATGCATCCAATAATGTACTTGAAGCCTACCCTCATAAAAATGTTGTGATATTTCAATATCATGAATCCCTTTGGCTGGTAATTTGCTTGATCCAGTTTAAAAGCAAGTGAAAATTAACCAAGTTACAGGCTATTTTTAGATTAACATTTATTACATTTGACGATATAAATTGTATAATCTGGAATGAAGTGAAATGCAAAATATCCATGTGTCAAAAACACCTGTTTTCAGATGCTTTACGAATAGAGATGAGCGAGCACTAAAATGCTCGGGTGCTCGTTATTCGAGTCGAACTTTTCCCGATGCTCGGGTGCTCGTTTCGAATAACGAACCCCATTGAAGTCAATGGGAGACTCGAGCATTTTTCGCAGGGGACCGGGGCTCTGCCTAGGGTAGGCTGGGTGAAAACCTGGAAACCTCAGAAAATGATGGAAACACCACGGAAATGGACAGGAAACAGCAGGGGCAGCATGCATGGATGCCTCTGAGGCTGCCTAATCCCACTATTACCCCAAATTCTCCTAGTGGGGCATGTGTGGTATCGATTCTTCTCAGTTTAAAATCGTATACGGCACCTATCTTGGGACCATATATTTCATGGATTTTTCGAACACGGAAAAGGAAAAAGAGCTTGCTCTGGCCAGGGGAGTGTCTTTCCTACTGCAGCTAAGGGGACGTGTCCATGCTCTGCCTATCACAGGTCAGGAGGCAATTAAAAGAAGAACCAAAAAAAACATCAGTACAATATCTAATACGTCCCGTATCCGGGTAAATTGTTTGGAGAGAGGGCCTGTAGGTGGGGGGCAGGCTGGGGGGAAGGAGGTTGAGCTGGAAGAGCCAGAGGAGTGCCTCCTGGGCTAGCGTGTGTGGTGGTGACAACAGCCGGAATGGATTTGGAAAAACTGTAGCATCAACCGGTATGGTATGTATTCTTCTGAGTTTAATACCGTATACGGCATCGGTCCGGAAAAAACAGTTTGGAGAGAGAGAAAGAGAGGAAAAAAACGTGCAGTATGGAGCAATTACACGGAAACTATTAGATTAGGTAGACGTGGTCTGCTTAATTGAAACCCAGACAAATGAGAGAAAGAGAGGAAAATGACGTATTTTTAAAAGTGACGTTCAGTATAGATCAGGGTTGCACAACGTTTTCTGGGTGGGGGCCACATTGTCCGACTGAACCAACGTCAAGGGCCGAAAATAAAATTTAAAGGGGTATTACCAACTGAAATACTGTATTTATGGCAGATTGAACACACAGTGTATACCATTAATGTCTAGTTACAGTTCCAGGAGTCCCATCTAATGGGAGAAATACATGAAAAATGCATGTGAGCAGCCACAAAACATGGAAATACATGTCTGTTACCAGATGGATGGGGCCACACAGAATGATATCAAGGGCCGCATGTGGCCCCCGGGCCGCAGGTTGTGCACCCCTGGTATAGATCAAGTGTGGTATGTGTTCTATGTATACTACTCAGTTTAATACCGTATATGGCAGCTATCCGGAAAAATAGTTTGGAGAGAGAGAAAGATAGGAAAAAAGAAGTAAATTGTTTGGAGAGAGGGCCTGTAGGTGGGGGGGCAGGCTGGAGGGAAGTAGGTTTCGCTGGAAGAGCCAGAGGAGTGCCCCCTGGGCTAGCGTGTGTGGTGGTGACAACAGCCAGATGTAGTTAGAATGACGACACAGGACCCCAACTTAAAAATTTAGCATCAACCGATACAATTGTCAATTATGAGCTCGATCAAGTGTGGCATGACTTTTTAGATGGAGATTGCATGTGGTCACGTACTCCCTGGAACCCCATAGTCACCCCTTCTCTGATGTGCTAGCCCAGAACATTCTCTGCCCCAATTCGCAAGACCTTTTGCTGTCTCTGTGTGCTGACAAGGGGATTTACCAGGTGGTGGTACAGGGGGGCCTGTAGTTGGACCTCCGGAAAAATTGTTTGGAGAGAGGGCCTGTAGGTGGACCTCCGGAAAAATTGTTTGGAGAGAGGGCCTGTAGGTGGACCACCGGAAAAATTGTTTGAAGAGAGGGCCTGTAGGTGGACCTCCAGAAAAATTGTTTGGAGAGAGGGCCTGTAGTTGGACCTCCGGAAAAATTGTTTGGAGAGAGGGCCTGTAGGTGGACCTCCGGAAAAATTGTTTGGACAGAGGGCCTGTAGGTGGCCCTCCGGAAAAATTGTTTGGAGAGAGGGCCTTTAGGTGGACCTCCGGAAAAATTGTTTGGAGAGAGGGCCTGTAGGTGGACCTCCGAAAAAATTGTTTGGACAGAGGGCCTGTAGGTGGACCTCCGGAAAAATTGTTTGAAGAGAGGGCCTGTAGGTGGACCTCCGGAAAAATTGTTTGAAGAGAGGGCCTGTAGGTGGACCTCCAGAAAAATTGTTTGGACAGAGGGCCTGTAGGTGGACCTCCGGAAAAATTGTTTGAAGAGAGGGCCTGTAGGTGGACCTCCGGAAAAATTGTTTGAAGAGAGGGCCTGTAGGTGGACCTCCAGAAAAATTGTTTGGAAAGAGGGCCTGTAGGTGGACCTCCGGAAAAATTGTTTGGACAGAGGGCCTGTATGTGGACCTCCGGAAAAATTGTTTGAAGAGAGGGCCTGTAGGGGGCCCTCCTGAAAAATTGTGGTAAAAGAGTGCCAGTTGGACCTCTGAAAAATGGCGTTTTTTTGGTCAGCGTTAGGCAAAGACGATATGGAGGAGGAGGAGGAGTAGGAGGAGTAGAGAAGAGGAATCGGATACATAAGTAATGTTAATTTTTAGCTGCTTTCCCCCGGAGGAGATTTGAATTCCGGTGAAATCCAGGCTTTGTTCATTTTAATAAGCATCAGCCTGTCAGCGCTGTCAGTTGACAGGCGTGTACGCTTATTGGTGATGACGCCACCAGCTGCACTGAATACCCTCTTGACAGCACGCTAGCGGCAGGGCAGGCCAGCACCTCCAAGGTGTACAGCGCCAGTTCAGGCCACGAGTCCAGCTTTGAAACCCAGTAGTTGTATGGAGCAGAGTGATCGCTACGGACGTTGGTATGGTCAGCTAGGTACTCCCTCACCATCTTTCTGTACAGCTCCCCCCTACTCTGCCTAGACTGGGGACAGGTGACAGTGTCTTGCTGGGGTGACATAAAAGTGGCAAAGGCCTTGGAGAGCGTTCCCCTGCCAGTGCTGGACAAGCTGCCTGCTCGCCACCTCTCCCCCGCTACTTGGCCCACAGAACCATGCCCTATGCCGCTAGCGGCGTCAGATGGGAAGAATTGTTTCAGCTTGTGCACCAGGGCCTGTCGATATCTATTCACTCTCATACTCCTTTCCTCTGCAGGGATGAGAGTGGAAAGGTTCTGCTTGTACCGTGGGTCCAGGAGAGTGAACACCCAGTAATCGGTGTTTGAAAAAATTCTTCTAACGCGAGGGTCACGGGATAGGCAGCCTAACATGAAGTCTGCCATGTGCGCCAGAGTCCCAACAGGCAAGAATTCCCTCTCCTCACTGGCCTGACTCTCCATTTCCTCCTCCTCCTCCTCCAAGTCCTCCTCTTCAGCCCATACACGCTCAAGAGTTAAGGACTGAGCACTGGTACCCTCTACTGTCTCGCCGACATTCTCCTCCTCTTCCTCCTCATCCTCATCCCCCTCCTACGATACGCGCTGAGAAACAGACCGGAGGGTGCTCTGGCTATCAAGCGTCGTATCTTCCTCCACCGTCTCTTGTGACAAGCACAAAGCATCCGACTTGATGCTGAGCAGTGAGTTTTTCAACAGGCAAAGCAGCGGGATGGTGAGGCTGATAATGGCGGCATCGCCGCTGACCATCTGTGTTGACTCCTCAAAGTTGCTCAACACCTGGCAGATATCAGATATCCACGTCCAGTCCTCATTGTAGACTTGAGGAATCTGACTGACCTGACTACCAGTTCTGGTGGAAGTTGACATCTGGCAGTCTACAATCGCTCTGCGCTGCTGGTAAACTCTGGATAACATGTTTAATGTCGAATTCCATCTCGTGGGCACGTCACACAACAGTCGGTGAGCGGGCAGTTGTAGGCGGCGCTGTGCTGCCCTGAGAGTGGCAGCATCTGTGGTGGACTTGCGGAAATGCGCACAGATGCGGCGCACCTTGGTGAGCAAATCAGACAGATTGGGGTATGTCTTGAGGAACCGCTGAACTATTAGATTGAACACGTGGGCCAGGCATGGCACATGTGTCAGTCTGCCGAGTTGCAGAGCCGCCACCAGGTTACGCCCGTTGTCACACACAACCATGCCTGGCTTGAGGTTCAGCGGTGCCAGCCACACATCGGTCTGCGCCGTGATGCCCTGTAACAGCTCTAGGGCGGTGTGCCTTTTGTCACCTAAGCTCAGCAGTTTGAGCACCGTCTGCTGGTGCTTACCCACGGCACTGCTGCTGCGCCTAGAGCTACCGACTGAAGGTGCCATGCCCACGGATGGTAATTCGGTGGAGGAGGAGGAGGGGTCGGAGGAGGAGGAGGCATAGTACGTCTGAGAGACCGTGACCGAGGTAGGCCCCGCAATCCTCGGTGTGGGCAGTACATGAGCGGCCCCAGGGTCATTCTCGGTCCCAGCCTCCACCAAGTTAACCCAATGTGCCGTCAGTGAGATATAGTGTCCCTGCCCGGCAGCACTTGTCCACGTGTCCGTGGTTAGGTGGACCTTCTCAGAAACAGCGTTGGTCAGGGCACGGAGGATGTTCTCTGACACGTGCTGGTGTAGGGCTGGGATGGCACATCGGGAAAAATAGTGGCGGCTGGGGACCGAATACCGAGGGGCAGCCAACGCCATGAGATTGCCTCGGTCTCTACCAGCCTATAGGGCAGCATCTCCAGGCTAAGCAATTTGGAGATGTGGACGTTGAGGGCTTGGGCATGTGGGTGGGTGGAACTGTATTTCCTCTTGCGCTCCAGCGTCTGCTGTAAAGACAGCTGAACGCTGCGCTGGGACACGTTGGTGGACACTGTGGAGGATCGTGGAGGCGAAGGTGTGGTTTTCCGGTGGGAGGCGCTCGTGCCGGGGTCCTGGGCAGGGGGTTGACTAGCAGAGGCAGCGAGTGACACAGGGGAAGGAGCAGTGGTGTGACCCACAGGAGGTGTTGAACGGCCTTGGTTCCATTGAGTGGGGTGTTTAGCACTCATATGCCTGCGCATGCTGGTGGTGGTTAGGCTAGTAGTGGTGGCACCCCTGCTGATCCTGGTATGGCACAGGTTGCACACCACAGTCCGTCGGTCATCCTCACTTTCTTTAAAGAACCTCCAGACTTGCGAACATCTAGGCCTCGCCACGGGAGCTTCACTACGTGAAACAGTTGCTGCTGATGCACCAGCTCTGGCCCTGCTTCTCCCTCTGGCCACACCACTGCCTCTTACAACCTGTTCTGGTGCAGCACTTGCCTCCGCCTCAGAAGCACTGTCTTAACTCGTCATATCAACCCAGCTTGGGTCAGTCACCTTGTCATCCTCCGATTCCTCAGTCTGCTCCCCCCTCGGACTTCCTGCCCTGACAACAACTTCACCACTGTCTGACAACCGTGTCTCCTCATTGTCCGACACCTCTTTACAAACGTCTTCCACTAACTCAACATTGTCATCATCATCATCATCATCACCCACAGACTGCAAAAGTTGGAAAACTTGGGCATCGGGAACGAGGTCAGCAGTAACCTGAGAAGTGGTTTGTGACTCTGGGAAGGGTCCAGAAAACAGTTCCTCAGAGTATGCCGGATCGCATTCCAAATTTTCCTGGGACGGGGCAGACTGGGGGGAAGGAGGTTGAGGTGGAGGAGCCAGAAGAGTGCTCCCTTGGGTAACGTGGGTGGACTGCGTGGAAGACTGACTGGTGGACAAATTACTTGAAGCATTATCCGCGATCCACGAGATCAGCTGTTTGCACTGTTGTGGTTTCAACAGTCCTCTACCACGTGTCCCTGTGAGTTGAGACATGAAGCTAGGGAGTGTAGCTCTGCGGCGTTCCCCTGCTCCCTCATCAGCAGGTACTGTCTCACCCTGCCCAGGACAACGGCTCTGCCCCCTGCAGTAATTGAATGCCCACGCCCTCGTCCTCGACCCTTAGCCCTGGGGTTCAAAATAAATAAATGGGCCTGGTGTACTGAAACCCACAAACTTGTTCAGTCTGGTTTAATTAAGTGACGTAAAGAAAGTGTCACCTGGACAGAAAATACGGATTGTAGTGAGTGTACTGAACTGTGACAGACAGAATGGTTCCACGCAGCTGTGTGAAATGGATTTGTATCACTAAACTAAAACAACTAAAAAACTCTTTTTTATATATATTTTTTTTATAGTTTTGTTTTTTTTGGAACGTGACGTGCAGAAACTATCGTAGAGCTAACTGACACCCTACTGACGGTGGCTATTTAGACTGCGACCCAGACAAATGTTGCACAGAGATTTTTTTGATCAAGCTATATACGTTACAGCAAAAGACCTGGTTGGATTAAGTGACGTACAGAAAGTGTCACCTGGACAGAAAATACGAATTGGAGTGAATAGACAGCTGAACTGTGACACACAGAATGGTTCCACACTGCTGTGTGAAATGGATTTGTATCACTGAGCTAAAACAACAAAAAAACTATTTTTTTATATATTTTTTTTTTATATTTTTTGTTTGTAGTTTTGTTTTTTTTGGAACGTGACGTGCAGAAACTATCGTAGAGCTGACTGACACCCTACTGACGGTGGCTATTTAGACTGTGACCCAGACAAATGTCGCACAGAGATTTTTTTGATCAAGCTATATACGTGACAGGCAGCAAAAGATTTGGTTGTATTAAGTGACGTACAGAAAGTGTCACCTGCACAGAAAATACAGATTGGAGTGAGTGTGCTGAACTGTGACACACAGAATGGTTCCAAGAAGCTGTGTGAAATGGATTTGTATCACTAAGCTAAAACAACAAAAAAACTATTTTTTTATATATTTTTTTTTTAATATTTTTTTTTTTAGTTTTGTTTTTTTTGGAACGTGACGTGCAGAAACTATCGTAGACCTAACTGACACCCTGTTAATGGTGGCTATTTTGACTGCGAACCAGACAAATGTTGCACAGAGATTTTTTGATCAAGCTATATACGTTACAGCAAAAGACCTGGTTGGATTAAGTGACATACAGAAAGTGTCACCTGGACAGAAAATACGAATTGGAGTGAGTAGACAGCTGAACTGTTACACACAGAATGGTTCCACACTGCTGTGTGAAATTGATTTGTATAACTGAGCTAAAACAACAAAAAAACTATTTTTTTAATATATTTTTTTTATATTTTTTATTTGTAGTTTTGTTTTTTTTGGAACGTGACGTGCAGAAACTATCGTAGAGCTGACTGACACCCTACTGACGGTGGCTATTTAGACTGCGACCCAGACAAATGTCGCACAGAGATTTTTTTGATCAAGCTATATACGTGACAGGCAGCAAAAGATTTGGTTGTATTAAGTGACGTACAGAAAGTGTCACCTGGACAGAAAATACAGATTGGAGTGAGTGTGCTGAACTGTGACACACAGAATGGTTCCAAGCAGCTGTGTGAAATTGATTTGTATCACTAAGCTAAAACAACAAAAAAACAATTTTTTTTATATATTTTTTTTATATTTTTTTTTTTAGTTTTGTTTTTTTTGGAACGTGACGTGCAGAAACTATCGTAGACCTAACTCACACCCTGTTAATGGTGGCTATTTTGACTGCGACCCAGACAAATGTTGCACAGAGATTATTTTGATCAAGCTATATACGTGACAGGCAGCAAAAGACTTGGTTGTATTAAGTGACGTACAGAAAGTGTCACCTGGACAGAAAATACGAATTGGAGTAAGTAGACAGCTGAACTGTGACACACAGAATGGTTCCACACTGCTGTGTGAAATGGATTTGTATCACTGAGTTAAAACAACAAAAAACTATTTTTTTTATATATTTTTTTTAATATTTTTTGTTTGTAGTTTTGTTTTTTTTGGAACGTGACGTGCAGAAACTATCGTAGAGCTGACTGACACCCTACTGAAGGTGGATATTTAGACTGCGATTCAGACAAATGTCGCACAGAGATTTTTTTGATCAAGCTATATACGTGACAGGCAGCAAAAGATTTGGTTGTATTAAGTGACGTACAGAAAGTGTCACCTGGACAGAAAATACAGATTGGAGTGAGTGTGCTGAACTGTGACACACAGAATGGTTCCACGCAGCTGTGTGAAATGGATTTGTATCACTAAGCTAAAACAACAAAAAAACTATTTTTTTTATATATATTTTTTTTAGTTTTGTTTTTTTTTGGAACGTGACGTGCAGAAACTATCGTAGATCTAACTCACACCCTGTTAATGGTGGCTATTTTGACTGCGACCCAGACAAATGTCGCATAGAGATTTTTTGATCAAGCTATATACGTGACAGGCAGCAAAAGACTTGGTTGTATTAAGTGACGTACAGAAAGTGTCACCTAGACAGAAAATACGGATTGGAGTGAGTGTGCTGAACTGTGACACACAGAATGGTTCCACGCAGCTGTGTGAAATGGATTTATATCACTGAGCTAAAACAACAAAAAAACTATTTTTTTATATATTTTTTTATATATTTTTTTTTAGTTTTGTTTTTTTTTGGAACGTGACGTGCAGAAACTATCGTAGACCTAACTCACACCCTGTTAATTGTGGCTATTTTGACTGCGACCCAGACAAATGTTGCACAGAGATTTTTTTGATCAAGCTATATACATTACATCAAAAGACCTGGTTGTATTAAGTGACGTACAGAAAGTGTCACCTGGACAGAAAATACGGATTGGAGTGAGTGTGCTGAACTGTGACACACAGAATGGTTCCACGCAGCTGTGTGAAATGGATTTGTATCACTGAGCTAAAACAACAAAAAAACTATTTTTTTTATATATTTTTTTTTATATATTTTTTTTTAGTTTTGTTTTTTTTGGAACGTGACGTGCAGAAACTATCGTAGACCTAACTCACACCCTGTTAATGGTGGCTATTTTGACTGCGACCCAGACAAATGTTGCACAGAGATTTTTTTGATCAAGCTATATACGTGACAGGCAGCAAAAGACTTAGTTGTATTAAGTGACGTACAGAAAGTGTCACCTGGACAGAAAATAGGGAGTGTACTGAACTGTGACACACAGAATGGTTCCACACTGCTGTGTGAAATGGATTTGTATCACTGAGCTAAAACAACAAAAAAACTATTTAAAAAAAAAATAAAATTTATTTTTGTTTTTTTTTTGGAACATGACGTGCAGAAGCTATCGTAGAGCTAACTGACACCCTACTGACGGTGGCTATTTAGACTGCGACCCAGACAAATGTCACACAGAGATTTTTGGGATCAAGCTATACACGTGACAGGCAGCAAAAGACTTGGTTGTATTAAGTGACGTACAGAAAGTGTCACCTGGACAGAAAATAGTGAGTGTACTGAACTGTGACACACAGAATGGTTCCACACTGCTGTGTGCAATGGATTTGTATCACTGAGATATAACATTAAAAAAAAAGGGGGTTATATATGGCGATAGCTGCACTACTAGTGCCAGCCAGCCAGACAAGCCAGGAGACAAAAAATTTCTTGTAGCCCTTAGAAGGGCTCTTTGTGGGTGATTCCTGCCTAACAGAGAACTAAATGCAGGCCCTAACACTCTCCCTGAAACGCAGCAGCTCTATCCCTAACGACATCCAGACGGCATCTGAGCCGAACACCGCGGCCAGTCACTAGTATATTCCAGGGTCACCTGATCAGGCCAGCCAACCCCTGATGTAAGGGCCCCACGTGATGCTGGGTGTACCGCAGAGTCTCCTGGCTTGTGATTGGCTGAGTTTATAGGCGCCAAAAAAGCACGATGCGGAAGTTGCCATTTCCTCGAGCATGGTGAGATACTCGTCCGAGCAGCGAGCACTTACGAGTACCCTAATACTCGAACGAGCACCAAGCTCGGACGAGTATGCTCGCTCATCTCTATTTACGAATAAACATTGAAATTAAAATATCAGTTACACAGCACAACCGTCACTGCCAAAATATTCTGTGAATCACCATCATTTTTTTTAAAAACAGTTGTTGAAAAGCTTCTTGGAACCACATATGAAGCATGGCTAACTGATGCAGCCATAGAGTAGGCAGCATGACATATTTCACATCTGTTGGGCACACCCTGTAATAACCATATTGTAGAAATATCCAAGACACATAAGACATGCAGTATGACTTTTGGCAAGAATTCATTACAGATCCACCATATAAAATATTTTTGAAATATTGTAGACTAAAAGAGGACATACTATGCTGTATTAAGAAATATTTGGAGGTATGCAATTATTTAGGGGGAATATATATCATATTTCCTGCACCATAAGACATACCTGACCATAAGGCTCACCTAGGTTTTAGAGGAGGAAAATAAGAAAAAAATATTTTGCTTACACCTCAGATCAGACCCTCAGTCTTTATCAGACCCCCAAATCAAACCCATAATCTTCATCAGACTTCAGATCAGACCCCCATTCCTCATCAGACCCCTATCAGACCTCAGACCAGAACCCCATTTCTCATCACACCTCGGATCAGACCCTATCAGACCTCAGATCCCCATTTCTAATCAGATCTCAGATCAGACCCAAACACCCAAATCAGACCCCCATTGCTCATTAGACCTCAGAACAGACCCCCATCAGAACTTCATTCCTCATCAGACCTCAGATGAGACATAACATAAGTAAACTGGCATCCAGCACGCTCTTCCGACACTCACAGCTCCCTGGTCTTACAGTGTCAGGTTAAAGTGAGCACTTACGCTGTGTGGTATCAGGTCACAGCACAGCGCACAACTCCGCCAAAAGACCAGGAAGCAGTGATGTGTCCACAAGAACAGGGCTGGCATTGAGGGGGACCGGGCAATTGCCCAGGCCCTGATCCTCCAAGGGGCCCCCTCCTTCAGTCTGCAGATTACAGTCGGGACTTTCCTGGCTTCAGAGTCCCTGCTCTGACTCCATGTTCAATATTGAAAGCAGGAACCTTAGCCACTGGGCTATAGAGCTCAGTGCCAAGTCAGTGTTGAAAAACCTCATAGAAGTTTCTCTTGTATAATACAAAAGAAACTGCTAGGAGGTTTCTCAGTAGTGAATTAACACTAGCCTTTATAGCCCAGTGGTTAAGGGTCTTGCCTTTAATGTAGATAGTTGTGAGTTTGAATCTCGACAGGAAGATTTTAAAGGCTAAATAAAACTTAAATACACAGGGTGCCCCTAACATTGGAATGTCTGATTTTTTTTTTTTTTTTTAAAGGCGAAAAACGTAAAATATGATCAAATAACACTCATATTGACCCACACCAACCTTTTTAACTTGTATAACCAGTATTTTTGGTGGGAAAGGTGGCAACCCTAACAGCACCCCTCAGGATGTCGATGGCCGCTCACTGCAGCAAGCTAAGCCTCATCAGGACTCACTTAGTAAAAAATATTTTTTTTTCTTTTCATTGCGATATTCTGACTAACTTTTATATAGTTACTGTATGTCTACGTAGATGTGTGGAGGCTCATTTTTTGCGGGACAATCTGTCGTTTTTGACAATACCATTTTGGGGTGTGTTACTTTTTATTCAATTTTCTTGGGAGATAAAGTGATGAAAAAACGAGACATGTCACCACTGAAGCCTACTAATGTATTGTGAATCTCCATATTGCCTCCTTTGCTGGCTTGATTCATTTTTCCATCACATTATACACTGGTCATATCCAGAGGTTATCCCTGCAATCCAGCAGCGGTAGTCGTGCTTGCACACTATAGGAAAAAGGCACTGGCCTCTCTAGTGACCTGAACCGTGGGAGCTCACATAGGCATGCATGTGCAGTAGCTCTCGTCCCAGCCACCTTGTATCTGCACTGCAGCAGTAGCCATAACCCCTGGAAACCAGCAGTGTATAATGTGATGGAAAAATGAATCCAGCTAGAAAAAGAGGTAATATGAGCAATTACAATTAGTAAGTGCCTTGTATTAACTTTCTCTACATGATAAATGCCACTTAGTGAAGTGAGACAACCCCTTTAAACACTGTACTGTTGTAAATTAAATAATAACTTTGTCCTAGCACTCTGACATACCTACAACCTTGAAGAGAAAAAATGTCACCTAGCTCTGTTAACCGTTTGAATGCCAGTGTGCTAGAAGTTGAACTGATAGAGGGCACAGTATGTGCCAGGGTGTGCTTGTGCGTTAAAGTATTGATTTCTCCTTGACCTTAATAATAAATGACAACTGTGTTTTGTATGGATATGTGGACTGGTTTTGGGGTATGCTTTATTCAATTGTTGACTTGCATGAAAGGTTTGAGTAAGAGTGATTGTGGAAATCTGAGTATCTCTCTCCAGTTCCATCCAAGTCACGTGTTCAGTGAGTGGTGTAATTCCAAATGCAGTATACATTACTGAACGTGGCATCGAAATTATTGCTATAGATGTCTAATGTCCTAAATAGAGATGAGCAAATCAAATCCAACGAAGTGGAATTCAATCCGAATTTCAGGATAAATTCGATTAGCTGTGAAGCCGAATTTCCTTGTGCTTCGTGGTAGGTAATCAATTTAACCTGAAATAGTGATTTATATATGACGTCACCACGCTGGCCGCTGTGACAAAGTCATCTCAGGTCGCGTGAGATTTTGAACAAGATCTACAAGCAAGATGGCGGCAGCCGGCTCGTTGCAAGCAAATGGAGGTGGTAAGTATGATTTAATTTTTTTTCTCTTAATTTTAAACTGTATTATTGCTCTCAGATGCTGCAAACATGTATGAACACAGCATCTGAGAGGTACAATGATGGGGAGTGGCGCTATCTCAGCTCCCTGTCATTGCACCCGCTACTTACAAAAATTGTGTTTAGTGACAAAGTAATAAGTCACAAAGCAATTTTTTTTTGTTAAATTCGGCGAAGCAGGTGAATCGAGTTTTCAAAAAGTTAGCTCATCTCTAGTCCTAAACTTCTAATATTAATGTAAAGGCCCCTTTACACTGGCAGAGAATCGGGTAGATAATCACTAACAAGCGTTTGTAGAAATGCACATTAGTGATGATCTGCCATTGTAAAGGTACCGCTGATTACCTGATGAGCAAGTGAAACTCTCATTCATTGGGTAATAGGATCATTTATGCAGTCGCCTACCTTTTCATTTGCCAGCAGTGGATTGTGGTGTCTAAACACTGCCGTCAACGAACAATGATTCTGTATGGGGAAGAGTGATGGCGTTAGCAATTGCTCCTGCCCATACTGTGTAGGAGATCACTGTATGTAAATGCAGCAGTCTCTTTCACTGATGAGCAACAATGGCCAGGAAGGAATGCTTCCTTCCCAACAAATGTCTACCCTTTCACCCTGAGAGTGATTGGTCACTGTTTTCTATTAAGATCACTGTATGATATGTCTGTACAAATGACTTCCGCTCTAGTATGAAAGGGCCCAAAGGGACTTAATGGACATTGTAAATATAATATTTGAGCTTGGAAAAAAATTGCTATTGAAAGGATGGTCTCACCACATACGAACTATCATGATTTCCTACAAAAACTCCATTTGAGGTTTGGAGACTAGTAGGGAACAGGAAAAAGGGATTGGGAGATGAACCATGTTGTGATACAATTTCACAGTAAAATATCGCCCAGAGCCAAAAGTAAATCAAGAGCAGAAGATGTTTCAGATATTTTTCTTCATAGGAATAAAGAATTATTTGCGTCTTGTGGCCCTTTAATTCACAGCAGTATTACTTTACAGTTTATAAACTGAAATATGCAATAGATGTCCAGCTCCTGTCAAGTGCAAAGGAAACAATCCAGCTATGTGAAGAAAACAGCTGCAAAAAGATCCTGTATCTCTGGAAAATACATCTTTCTTCATTGTCTTGTATTATCATATCTGATACTGAAACTTTACACTTTAGAATGTTTCACACAATAGCCCAGAATGTTAATCCACAAGATGGTGATGAATATAACACTCTAAACACTTCATTTTGTGGGGTTTATTGTTCTTAGCTTGCTAGCAGGGTCCTACAAATGTAAACTGTATTAAGATTGTTCCCTATGGCAACATATGAATGATTTGAGATCCTGCTAGAACAATTGTAGTCCATATTCAACATACACAACAGCAGATCCTGCTATTTTTTATAAATTGATTAAAGGCTTTATTTTTGGAGATTTGAATGTTCGGCCTGGTGTAAGGTATATGGATATTTCTGTAATGATGGACCCCATAGGTCCTCTTGTTGATAAATAATTCTGTGACTGAAATTGACATTATAATTGACCTTAACTTGTAAATCACCTTGATCATAGCATTTAGACCATACATAGCATCATTTACTTAGATAAAGTAATAACTAAAAGCCACTGTCTGAAAAACACGCCACCTCTCCCTTGCATTGACAAGGACTGTGCATAAAAGCCTAGAGCAGTGATGACTAACCTCCGGCACTCCAGCTATGGTGAAACTACAACTCTCAGCATGCTCCATTAATTTCTATGGAGTTCTGAGAACAGCCAAGCAAGTGTACATCTTGGAAGTCGTAGTTTTACCACAGCTGGAGTGTTGGAAGCTAGCCTTCACAGGCCTAGAGTATCAACTTCTGTGGTCTCCAAGTCTGATGAGGAAAGGTGAGCAGATTCTTAAAATTATCCAATGACTCATAACTCAGTTGTGTGTTCTCCATTGTTTTTGCCTCTCTGAAAACTGAAACAAAATTGCTTGTTTCTACATAGTATGTACTGTACATAGGTTATGCTATCATCCTATTCAATGTTCCATTATCCAGGGTTGTTGGATAAGTACATGTATTGGTATATGAGTGCCAGATCTTCTACATTGTAATACCCCCTATAAGTCAGTACAGACATTTCTGAAAGAAAATGTTACGGTAGAAAATGTAATTTTTATGGTAACTGTGTTGTCCATGCCAAGACAATAGATGAGTAGAAAATTGGTGGATACTAATATCAACAATAATACCTTTTGGCCAGCTTTTAAAGAAGCACTCTAGGATTTTTTTTTATTTGCCAATAAAGTGCACGATAAGTCAAGAACAAGAAAGAGGCTTTGGTGTATCGTTTTCATATCTGTTTTATTCGATGTGGGTTGTCAACCATCTTGATTCCTTCTTCCCCTCAGATGTGCTTTTTGTAATGAATCCTACATTTCCCATCATGCCTGGCTTGCAGAGACAGAGGGGACGGGGATCACCACTGCACTTCTCTGTGTCCTATGAGGGCAGCCATGACAGGTTTATAAAACTGCACTCACTATATATCTGTACTACTTGTCCTTTAGATAGGGTGGACATTATATCTTCAGGGGGAGAGGAGGGGCCTGATAGCTGCCAAAAGGAATCTGATAGGTGATGATGTCATCCAGTAGTTGACAGGAATTCAGCCAGAGGGAGAGACAGAGTTCCTGTTTACACACTAAAGCAAACCTTGGGTTGATGGTCAACCTTGAAGTTACATGGCCAGATTCCCATAATGAAAAGATTCAAAATGTATGGCTACAACTGAGTTAGGAAAAAACAAATTACACTGCTAGACTACTGGCTGTGAATTAGCAATTTATTCAATAAAAAAAAAAGAGTGATTATTTAATGCAGATCTTCAATTGTCAAGTCTGTTGAAAAAAAATCTAGATGAGTAGACCAACTATGACTTTAGCATCTTAAGTTTAGGGTTACATATTGACTAGTAGTTGCACTATATACAGTATGATCAAAATGTCACACTACTACATCACTCCTAATGATAGTGACCCACAATTTGTTCTGACAACAACATGACAGTTCTCAGAAATCTCAGTGTGATAGGCAGAATGATGGGCAGTTCTTAAAGGGAATCTGTCACCAGTTTTCTACTGCCCTCATTTTTAAATCAATGAGTCCCCACATTCATGAGCTCATTGTTCTCCCCACCCACCTGCTTCTGATTCATAGGTTTTTTTTTTCAGTATGAATCAGCAGCAAGTGGGCAGGAGAGCAATGAGCTCATGAATATGGGGACTCATTGGCATGTGCTGGAGCTGTTCAATACAAGATTTTGGTCAAACGGCTGGGTCAATTAAATCTAGCGTTTTGCTAAGATCTGTCACCAGTTTATGTTGCCTTTAGTTAGGACACCATAAAACTGGCGACGGATTCCATTTCATGTCATGTATGTTAATATCACATATTAACAAACTATATGTGACTATTCTTTAACTTTTTTTATTTAAAAAAAAAATGGATGGATTTTAAGTCATTCCATGTATTCTTGCTTTTCAGTCAGATCATTACTGTGATCAGAGAGACCTTTGCTGTGGACATATTAGAGCATCACACCATACACATATAAAGGCATTGCTCTTTTGTAGGTTGCTCTTATGTTAAGATAACAATAGAGCTGCCATCTCAAATCTACAACTACTATTATCATAAGAATTACCATTCAGATAACATCTTTCCCTCACAGCAGCCATTAACTGACAGTGGATTACCCATCTATACAGGAGGGATTTTATCATTTTTGCTGACTGCTACAATACTTTGTATTTATTTTTCAATGGCCTAATACTGCCAAAATAAAAGAAACAAAAATCTAAAAAAATAGCTTTCAAAATCTGAAAAACTAATAGGGCAAAAAAGCTTTAAAATCTGCATGTATCATTCACATTTTACTGATCCTTATTTTAACTTGCCACACTATGGGTGAAACATTATATGGCATAATATTGAATGACTCAAACACACACCTATACACTCTTAAAATTATTTCTGTTGTTTTTGTGTATGTGTACAGCCATTCTTATGAATATCATTCCCCCAAAGAGTCAGATTCCTTTAAGTCTGGACTGATATCCTGTTATTTTCAATTTGTAAGGGCTCATGCACACAACCGTATGTATTTTGAAGTCTGCAAAACACAGATCAACAAAAAATATAAATGATGTCCATGTGACATCCGTATTGCATTCGTTTTTTGCAGATCCATTGTAACAATGCCTATCCTTATTCGCAAAATGGACAAGAATAGGACATGTTCTATCTTTTTTGTGGAATGGCCATGCAGACATAAAGGAATGTAATGCACACAGAGTCATTTCAGGGTTTTTTTGCAGATCCATTGAAGTGAATGGTTCCACATACAGGCCGCAAAAAGAACAGAACAGACATGAAAAAAATATATTTGCGTGCATGAGGCCTGAAAGCAAGAGTTTGGCAGGTCAGTAAGAGACAATGAAGTTGGAGGAGAATATCAAGTAGTTTTATGCATAGAATTTAAAAATAAACTGCATTAGTATTTCTCTTTAAAAACACTGCGTTAGTAAGTCAATATTGGAATATAAAATTTACTAATATTAAGTTGGTTTCTTACCTGCATTTTCTTCACTTCTGGCACCTTCTTAAGTCAGTGTAGTTGCAAAACACATGCAAAAATACATGTAGAAAATGACCTTTAACACTACCCCAAATCTTTTGTAAAAAAATGTGCTTTTACAAGCAAAAAAACCCTTCACAACAAACATTTGAATTAACCCTTATTATCTGTAGACAGATTAGGGTGTGTTCACATCACCGCTTAGTTTTCCCTTCTTCTGATCCATTAGAAAAGCAGAAAAAAATGGAGATCAGTTATTTTTGATGGAAGAATAAGTTTTTTGTAGGACTTTTCATCCCATCAAAAATAACTTGTCTCTGGAGGAAGTGACACAAACTGATGATAAATGATGCTTAAAATAACGGACCTATTTTTATTTTCTCTTCTTCTGACGGATCAGAAGAATAGAAAGCTAAATGGTGATGTGACAATCCCGTAGGTCTAGTTCACACTTCAGTGTTTTGAGTGTTTTAGTGATTTGCATCAGTGATTGTGAGCCAAAACCAGGAGTAAAGTCTCCACACTAATAAGGCATAAGGCCTCTTTCACACGAACGTTGTGTTTTGCGGTCCGCAAATTGCGGATCCGCAAAAAAAACGGATGGCGTCCGTATGGCATCCGTATTTTTTGCGGATCCACTGTAACATTGCCTATCCTTGTCCGCAAAACGGACAAGAATAGGACATGCTCTATTTTTTTTTGCGGGCCACGGAACGGAGCAACGGATGCGGACAGCACACGGTGTGCTGTCCGCATTTTTTGCGGGCCCATAGAAATGAATGGGTCCGCATTTTTCATGTGAAAAATGCGGATCGGAGCCCGCAAAACCAACGTTCGTGTGAAAGAGGCCTAATGGAAAGATTTGCACCTGTTTTGTGTTTTAGACCTGGTTTCAGCTCACAATGACTTACGGAAATCACAGACCAAAATACTGTGTGAACTACGCCCTACCAGTAAAGAGTAATATGTCTCTCCTTTTAGAGTATGTTCTCTGGTAAAAACATAATAGCAGTTTTCACAATAGTTTTTCCTTTTTTTGCATTTCTGCCATGAAGTCAATAATGGCACACTTAAAACTTTATAGGATTTGGCCATATTGTATGATTGGAATTATTATTATTTATTTGAAAGTGCCATTAATTTAAGGTGCCGTACTCATACATAATATAAAATGTACAATGAACATGTACGTTTACAACTTATAAACTGACTGGTATAGAGGGAGTTAGTTCCCTGCCTACAAGGGCTTACAGTTTACAAGGAATTTAAGAAAGCCTTTATTTTTTAGGTCATGATTTTTTTTCTGTTTATGTAAAATATGTTTATTATAAGATTTATAAGCTAAAATACAAAGCACTAATCCAGGAATCCCTAGTTCTAAAATAATCAAACTGCAAAATTACCTTTACAGAGAAAAGATTTCCAGTGATTACGGTTTGGCAATGAAAAGAGAATGTTAGACTGTGAGGATACACCAAATACAATAAGATAGGAAGATAAAATAAAAAAAACTATAAATATATGACCTGCATAAGAAAACACCCCAAAGCCACGATTTAATAATATTCTAAAATTTCAAGTGCAGTCTATCCCTTTCAATCCTATTTGAATATCTGGTTCCAAAAGATTAGAACCTTTCAAAATGAATAACAGGTTCTAGGCATGCTCACTGTGCACCTGGTTTTTATAACTTTATTATTTTTATTTTCTGTTTCCAGAGATATTCAGATTGTGAGTTATCACATATGAGCTGGAGTTGCATATGGATCTGCTTTTACTATTAAGTGCTTGCTACCAGTTGGGAATTACTTCTTCCGGGCAACTTCTACTGTGTGAATACACAAGGCTTCATCAGGTATATCAGATTACAAGGCACAAACACATAACTCATTGGGAGCTATTACCAACCATCAGGGCTTAAATGAACCATATCTCCCTGGCCATTGAGACTTAATGTGATAGGTATTGAATGAAGACAGGAACATAAGGATTGTTGTATGAGTATCAAAATTTAATTTTTCTATAGTATAATGCAAAGTACAATGATGTGAAAACCGAGTTGAATAAAACTTTGTTTTAAGGCCCATGCATATGGCCATTGGTCGGCCGTTCCATGCATTTTGGACCTCAATTTGCGGTCCCCAATGCACAGGCAACATCTGTGTGGATTCTGTAGACGGATCCAGATCCATTCAACTTGATCCAGCAAATCCAGCACTTTTTACCTCGGTCCTTACTTATAGCAGGTCTGTTGCAAGATAAATTTCCTGGTTAAGAGCACACAGGCTTTTTGCACAAATGTATGTAATCAGGAGCTCATTTGTCATCATACACATTAAACTATTGACCGACGACCCATCGTTCTCATCAGGACCGGTTGACAGTTTGACAGATGATGTCAGGGAGCTAACTGCAGCTTTCTTCTCTCTCCATTGAAAACATATACATATCTAAACCGAGCATATGCTTCTGTCTCACTCACACAAGGTGTTTACCAGAGAAATTTAGCATGGACGCCACTCCAAACAGTTGGCAGCAGCAGTGCTGAATTTTCCATTGTATTCAATGGGGAAGCTGAGCTGCACTTTACGTGGCTGAGGTTTATAGCCATGACTGTTCTTGCAAAGGTAAAATCTGCCATGTATTCATCTGCGTTTTTTTAATTTGAATGACGTCGCAAAACCACTTGCAGTTTAACCTCATTGACTGGAGCTAATCCGCAAGAAGGTCTGCAACATCAATCAATTTGAAAAACCATGGAAAAACCTGTTGTGGAATACTCAACAGATTTTGCCTTTGCGAAATCCACAGTGTGAACTAGACCTAAAATGGATTTAAATTATTTTTATTCTTAATGTGAAAGAATAGATTTGTTGGTTTTCATCTACTTAAAGGGGTTCTCCAGAAATTAAAAAAATGAAAATACTTAAATATTAATTTATAATAAATATATTCACAAATACCTATCATTACTTAGTATGGTTTGTGTTGCCTAGGGAGCAATCATTAAGAGAAATAAAATGGCCGCCGTCCTATCAGTACACACAAAACCTGTCCTAATCATACAGCAGGAAAAGTTACTTCACAACACTGAGATAAAGAGCTGCCTCATCCTACTCTCTGCTCTATTGTCAGGAATCACAATCCTGAATACAGGTTAATTTCTGTGGGAATGGAGAGGATGAAGAGACATGAGAGGGGGTGGGTAGGTGACTAATGAACAGCATCACTTGTTTACAGTCTCCATTACCACAGCCCCATATTACCATTCTGTGCTGTCCGTCCTCTCTGTACCTCATGTCTCCTCATGAACTAAATTCCCCAGAGATTCAGCTAAAGTTGAAGTCTGTATTCAGGAATCCCTGACAAGTAGAGCAGAGAAGAGGATGAGGCAGCTCTTTAACTTAGTGTTGTGAAGTAGCATGTCCTGCTGTGTGATTAGGACAGGTTTTGTGTGTACTAATGGGGCATCAGCCTGAGGATTGCTCCCTAGACAATACTAGCCATTACAAATAATGAAAGGAATTTGGGAATATATTTATAATAAAGTAATAAATAAGTATTTTCATTTTCTTAATGCCCGGAGAACTACTTTGAGATGAATGCTGCACAATTTATAGTATCATTCATACATTTTGGATGGTTTACTTTGTAGGCATGGATTTAAAGCGGGAGCGTCTTAATCACTTAGTATGATGTGTAGGGGAAATTGTTACTGTATTTAGTCTCTGTGTTCTTAACCGTTATTATCATAGTCTTTTCTGCTCCCACTTTTGTGCATTTCTTCTCCTAAAACCATTAGAATTGCTGATATATCTTGAGCAAACAATTTTAGGAGAAGACTCTCCTACACATGTATTAATCATCCTTATGACATGTTGTTTGGAGTGAGATAAACTGTAGGGAAACAGTACACACTTGCCAAAATAAGAAGTATGCTAATCGCTTATAATTAAATCAATTATTTACGAAAATATGCAATTATGACAGGAATGTTAAAAGATATTTGAAATATATTCAGGGTGTGAGCTAAAAACTTACAAACATCTTAAAATCACTCTCTTACAAGCCCTTAGTTTCTTAGTATGGTAAGGAAAGCTTTAAATTAAGGTGCAGAAAGAAGTTTTCATTTTTATGTAGATATCAGCAGGAAATAGCTTGCCATAAACTTAGACATGTACAGTGAACACCTTGGCAGGTCTGTCTTGTAGCCTGTGGCAAGAGGAGATGTCTTCTTTCCATTATCTTTTAGTTTTAATGCTATGAGTGAACTCATCAAATATATGGCATATGTTGGTAGCTTATAGACTAGCATTACATAGTAATGCTTGTATTTTTGGCACTGCAAAAAATACTAAAAATTCAAAGTTTCTGCAGCAATTGAGCAACTGTTTGCCATTTACATTTGTACTGCCTAAGATATTATGGAGTGCTGATGCAGGGCTACATCTATTTACAGAAGGTGATGGAGCAACAGAATTGGGAGTTTCAAGTTGTAATATGTCATCTTATTTTACTCAGTTAAATTAGTTGTAATGTTTTATATTACTTTAATTTAACTGATCATTGAATATGCACTAAATTGTAATGCCTACCATGTTAAATTATTATTGTGGCTCCTCCAACAATGTGGTAATGTGGTCCTCAGGTTTCTCATTGGTGTAAAGCTTATTGGGGGCTCTAGCTTTACTATTTACCAGATCTTGAAAGAGGTTTAAAAAGAGCCTTGATGCCTTTCTTTCTCTAATAATATAACAATTTATGGGGGAGATTTATCATAGATCGACGTTTTACACTGGACTATGATATCACCAGTGCTGCCGGAGAAAGCACTAAATTTATGATGAAGTGCAGGCCTTGTCATATAAAAAGTGCAGTTTGTGCGTCAAAACATAACTTTACAACTCAGAGCTACCAAAAAACTGGCGTAAATGAAGATAAATGAACTGGATCTACTGGTCCCGTCTCCTCCCCACCCTCGCCATGCCCCTTTTTCAGAAAGCTGGCAAGGGTATTGTAGAAAACAAAATGTCTCTCAAGTGGTGTTTAAAAAGTCACAAACAACTACATTTTTATGCCAGAAAAGTAGAAGGTGGGGGGGGGGGAGAGAATGAATACTTCCCCCCTAAATATACTAGATTACTGAAGATAGTTTGTTTATCTTTTTTCTAATCCTTCTACCCTTTTAACCCTCTCACCCCGGAAAGTTTTTTTTTCCGTTTTCGTTTTGTGCTCCCTGCCATCATACAGCCATAACTTTTTTATTTTTCTGTTCACATAGCTGTATGAGGGCTTGTTTTTTGCGGGACAAGTTGTACTTTCCAACGCCACCATTTAATATTGCATATGGTGTAGTGGGAAGCAAGAAAAAAAATCCAAACTGGGTGAAATTGCAAAAAAACCCCCGCAATTTTACTACAGTTTTACGGGTTTTTATTTATGGCGTTCGATGTTCATTAAAACTGACCAGTTACTTTTATTTTACTGGTCAGTACGAATCCGGCGATACCTAATATGTATAGTTTTTCTTGCATTTTGATAGAGATAAAATAATTGTAAAATTGGAATTTTTTTTTTTTGGTCTTATGTGTATGGAGCTGTATGGGGGGATCATTTTTTGCAGGGCGATCAGAACTTTTTATTAATACCATTCTGGGATGTGTATGACTTTTTGATCGCTCTTTATTTAATTATTTTTTTAAAGCATCAAAAAATGGCGAATCGGCCATTTTGGCGCTTTTTTCCGTTTCGCTGTTTTCCGTACGGGAAAGAAATGTTTATATTTTTACAATATGGGCGTTTTCACACACAGCGATACCCATGATGTGTATTTTTTTTATTTTTTTACTACTTTTATTTTGCAAAAAGGGGGGTGATTTGAACTTTTATGTTTTTTATTGTTTTTTTTAACCCCTTCAACCCCAGGCCTGTTTTCACCTTCGTGCCCAGGCCATTTTTTGCAAATCTGGCATGTGTCACTTTATGTGGTAATAACTTTGAAACGCTTTTACTTATCTAAGCCATTTTAAGATTGCTTTCTCGTCACATATTGTGCTTCACGACAGTAGTAAATTTGTGGCAAAATATTTCATTTTTATTTATTAAAAAAATACCAAATTTACCAAAAATTTGGAAAAATTTCCAAATTTCAATTTCTCTACTTTCAAAATACATAGTAATACCTCCAAAAGTAGTTATTATTTTACATTCCCCATATGTCTACTTTATGTTTGCATAATTTTATAAATGTCATTTTACTTTTTTCGGACGTTAGAAGGAATAGAAGTTTAGAAGCAATTTTTCAAATTTTCAACAAAATTTCCAAAATCATTTTTTTAAGCACCAATTCAGATATAAAGTGATTTTGAGGGGCTTACGTAATGGAAACCACCCATAAATGACCTCATTTTAGAAACAACACCCCTCAAATTATAAAAAAAACTAATGTTACAAACTTTGTTAACCCTTGAGGTGTTCCACAAGAATTAAAGGAAAATGGAGGTGAAATTTCAAAATTTCACTTTTTTTGGTAGATTATTCATATTAATAATTTTTTTCTTGCAACACAGCAACAGTTAACAGCAAACTAAACCTCAATATACATAACTCTGATTCTGCAGTTTACAGAAATACCCCATATGTGGTGGTAAAGGTCTCTATGGGTTTGTGGCAGTGGTCAGAAGAAAAGGAGCACCATATGGATTTTGGAGGCAGATTTTGGTAGAATGGTTTTTAGGCACCATTTTGTAATTGAGAGACCCCAATGTACCCCTACAGTGAAAACCCTCAAAAAGTGACCCCATTTTGGAAACTACACCCTTCAAAGAGAATATTAAGGGGGGTACTGACCACTTTGACCCCCTAAGCGTTTTACGGAATTTGGAAACACTTGGCCAAGAAAATGAAAAGTTTCACTTCTTTCAATAAAATGTTGCTTTAGCCCCAAATTTTTTATTTTCACAAGGGGTAACAGGAGAAAAGCACCCCATAATTTATTCCCCATTTTCTCCTGAATACAGCAACACCTGATATATGGTGGTAAACTGCTGTGGGGGCACATGACAGGACTCAGAATGGAATGAGCGCAATATGGATTTTGCAGCACAGATTTTGATGGATTGGTTTGCGGGAGCCATTGCGGGGGCTCATTTTTTGCGGGATGAGGTGATGTTTTCATTGGTACCATTTTGGGGTACATAAGACTTTTTGATCGCTTGGTATTACACTTTTTTGTGAGTCAAGGTGAAAAAAATATCTGTTTTGGCATAGTTTTTTTTTTAAATTGTTTTACAGCATTCACCTGAGGGGGCAAATCATGTGATATTTTTATAGAGCAGGTTGTTATGGCCGCGGCGATACCCAATATGTCTACCATTTTTATTTTTATTAAATTTTACACATTAGATTTATTTTTGAACAGAATAAAATCTTTTTTTTGTGTTGCCATTTTCTGAGAGCCATATTTTTTTTATCTCTCGGGCGATCATTTTTGCGGGACAAGATGACGGTTTGATTGGTACCATTTTGGGTTAAATATGCCTTTTTGATCGCCTGCTATTACACTTTTTATGAGGCAAGAGGGAAAAAAATGGCTGTTTTGGCATAGTTTAAAAAAAAAAAAGTTTACAGCATTTACCGGGGGGGGGGGGCCCATCTCATGTAATATTTTTATAGAGCAGGTTGTTACGGACGCGGAGATACCCAATATGTCTAACATTTTTATTTTTGGAAAGTTTTACACATTAGATTTATTTTTGAACAGAATAAAATCTTTTTTTTGTGTTGCCATTTTCTGAGAGCCATATTTTTTTTATTTTTTGGGCGATTGTCTCAGCTTGGGTATCATTTTTTGCGGGACAAGATGACGGTTTGATTGGTACCATTTTGGGTTAAATACACCTTTTTGATCACCTGCTATTACACTTTTTGTGAGGGAAGGTGACCGAAAAAATGGCTGTTTTGGCACTGTTTTTTTTTTATTGCGTTCACCTGACGGGGTGGATGATGTGATATTATTATAGAGCCGGTCAATACGTAGGCGGCAATACCTAATATGTATACTTTTATTTTTTCCATTTTTAAATAAAAATTTTTAACTTTATTTTGGGAAAAGTGCGCTTTTTTTTACTTGAAACTTATTTTTTGTAAAACTTTATTTTTTTTTTAACTTTTTTTCCACTTTATTTAACTTTTGGGGGTTTGATCCCCTTTACAATGCATTACAATACTGTTTTATTGTAATGCATTGGCTGTAAGTGTATTACTCAGGGGACTGGATCGCACAGGAAAGCAGGGATAGCAGCCACGATGCCTAAGGAAGGCATCAGGCTGCTATCCAAGCCATCAGGTCCCCGTCACAGCAGCGTGGGGACCAGATGGACCCTACTTACCTACGCCCGCATCGCATGTGCCGCGGTCAGCGCTGACAGCGGCACTTCGAGGGTTAATACACCCGCATCAGTGTTTTCACCGATGCTGGCGTACGCAGCAGGGGTCTGGCTACTGGGAACAGCCGGTCCCCTGCAGCTGATCGGACGGAGCTCCTGCACCCGCCCGATCAGCGCGCCGTACTACTACGGCACCAGGCGTCAAGCTCCTTCACGCAGCACCGTCCTATTACGGAGCTGGGCGTGAAGGGGTTAAAAACTTTATTTAATTTTTTTTACACTTTTTTATAGTTCCCATAGGGAACTCTAATTGCTTATATCATAGACTGCAATGCATTAGCACTGGAGTCTATGATGATTTTAATGCTTTCCTATGGAGCCCTATTACACAGAAGGGCTCCATAGGAAAGTCTATGCAGCAGCCTCCTGTCATTGACTATGACAGGGGCTGCTGCATACATACTCAGATTCCCAAGATCGCCACACGGGGGAGCCGGAGTAACCGCGCTTCCGGTGTTTTAAGCTCTTGGATGCCATGGTCAGGATTGACTGCGGCATCTGAAGGGTTAAATGTCCGCAATCAGCATTACTGCCGGTCGCGGACATGAGCCGTGGGTGTCTGCTGTATAAATCAGCAGTTCACCCGCGGCCATGACGCCCGCTGCATTAAGGAGCAGGCGCCATCTTTAAACACGTGCCAAAGGGGTTAGGATTAGAGATGAGCGAGCACTAAAATGCTCGGGTGCCCGTTATTCGAAGGCTAGGGAAGGCTGGGTGAAAACCTGGAAACCTCAGAAAATTATGGAAACACCAAGGAAATGGACAGGAAACAGCAGGGGCAGCATGCATGGATGCCTCTGAGGCTGCCTAATCCCACCATTACCCCAAATTCTCAGGCAACAGCCTGGTGGTTACCCTCATGGCAATTGTGCTCACCCAGACCAAGAAAGGTGAGGCAAATACCCATCACATGTTAGGGAAGCACCCAACTAGGTGCAACGAAGGTCCATCACCGCCTGCAGGTGACACCACCTGCTCATTGCTGGCACTGCAGCTAAAATCAAGTTTAGTATCTGTTCTTATCAGTTGCTGTGCCTGTGGTGTAATAGTGGTGACATAGCTACTTCCAAGCAGTTGATCTGGTTGATTCCGGTATATCGCAGGAGGGCAATTCAGAATCAGTACAATATCTAATACGACCCCCCTACCTGGGGAAAATTGTATTGGAGAGAGGGCCTGTAGGTGGGGGGGAAGGGGTTTGCTGAAAGAGCCAGAGGCAGTGCCCCCTGGCGAGCATGTGTGGTGTGACAACAGCCAGAATGGATTTGGAAAAACTGTTCTTAACCCGTTGGTATCGATTTTCTCAGTTTAATACCGTATATGTCCCTATCTTGGGACCCTATATTTAATGGATTTTTCGAAACGGAAAACGGAAAAGAGCTTGCTCCCAGGGGATTGTCTTTCACAACTGCAGCTAAGGGGACGTGTCCATGCTCTGCCTATCACAGTCATGAGGCAGATAAAGAAGAACAAAAAAAACATGAGTACAACGTCTATACGTCCCCTATCCGGCTAAATTGTTTGTAGAGTGGGCCTGTAGGTGGGGGGGGCAGGCTGGGCAAGGAGTTTCGCTGGAAGAGCCAGAGGAGTGCCCCCTGGGCTAGCGTGTGTTGTGGTGACAACAGCCGGATGGATTTAGAATGACGACGCAGGACCCCAACTTAAAATTTAGCATCACCGTACAGTCGTAAATTATGAGATTGATCAACTGTGGTATGTATACTACTCAGTTTAAAACCGTATATGGCAGCTATCCGGAAAAATGGTTTGGAGAGAGAGAAAGATAGAATGGTTTGGAGAGAGAGAAAGAGACAAAGACGTAAATTGTTTGGAGAGAGGGCCTGTAGGTGGGGGGGGAGGCTGGGGGAAGAGGTTTCGCTGGAAGAGCCAGAGGAGTGCCCCCGGGATAGCGTGTGTGGTGGTGACAACAGCCGGATGAGTTAGAATGACGACGCAGGACCCCAACTTAAAAATTTAGATCAACCGGTACAATTGTCAATTATGAGCTAGATAAGAGCGGCATGACTTTAAATGGATATGGCATGTGGTCACGTACCCCTGGAACCCCCATGTCACCCTTCCTGATGTGCTAGCCCAGAACATCTCTGCCCCAATTCGCAAGACCTTTTGCTGTTTCGTTGCTGACAGTGGTGATTTCCCAGTGTTGTCTGAGGAGGTGGTGGACAATGGCGAGACACAGGTGTCGGGGGGTGAGGTAGTTGTATGGGAAACAAGTTACAGTGGGGACTCCTTGGGGGGGAAATTTCTCATGATGACAGATTCAACTTGGGTGGATAGGCACAGGAACAGATATTTTTTGGGGGGGGTTTAGTAACTTTTATTTAGCAAAAATAACCACAGAGATATTTATTCGTTATCTCTCTGCGCAGTCTGGCGTTGGGGTTCCTCACTTGATGGCGAGCTGTGCCGCTCTCTCCACAATGGTCTGTGTGTTCTTAGATGGAGACTTTGTCGGCGATTTCGTACAAAGGACTTGTTGCTCATCACAGAACTCGTCTCGCTTGACATTGTGGACAAAGAATTGCGGGTGACCAGGAATTTGCGGAACCCTGTGAGCAGCATGTGTTTGGTCTTCTACTTGCTACCGTATCCAATGTTGGGCAATATAGATTCGCAAGTAATATTATTTTTCAACCTATCCCAAAAATAAAAATGTATGCAGTAGCGCAATAAAACTTTGGAACTGAGGAGAGGGCCTGTAGTGGACCTCCTGAAAAATTGTTTGAAAAGAGGGCCTGTAGGGGCCCTCCTGAAA
>ONZH01015295.1:0-147869 GCA_900303285.1 Rhinella marina
GAGAGATGAGGTCGACAGTGAATTTACTCCCAGGGTGTCCCGCAAGCACTGTACAGTGATGTTCTTCAAACACCTTATGACGTAATTCAGATGGAACAAACAATTTCCCAGGGGGGCAAGACTCCTGTGCGTCTCCCTGGGCCTCAAACGCCTTAGCCTCAAGATCAGGGTAAAGAGCAGATATCACCACTCCTTCGGACAGTATAGGACTCGGATCTTCAAAATCACCTCCTCCGGGACAACTACATGACAAGGCATCCGCATTCACATTCTTAACCCCAGGACAATATGTGACAATGAAATTGAATCTGGTGAAGAACAAAGACCATCTGGCCTGCCTCGGATTAAGTCGTTTCGCCGACTCAAGGTAAGCCAGGTTTTTACACCACACCAAGATTACACCACTTGTTGCCAATCTGACAGACCTCCTGTTATCTGTCATAGGAATGTCCGTAACACCCTGATGAAGTTTGTTATCAGACAATGTCTCGCTCTCTCCTAATTCCCTTCCCTGCATCTTTACTCTGTCACCTGTGGCTGTAGATGTCCAGGCTTCTAGCTATGCCTGTCCTGAACTGCGTTGATGGTGTCTTAACATGTTTCCTACCACCTTGCAGTAGATTCTTCATGGCTTCATTGTTTGATCACTCTGCTGACACAAATACGCCATAGTTTACAAACCTTCTGTAGCCTAGGATCCTGCAGTCTCTCTTGGGCAATGTTGTTCTCATAGATTAGGTGCCTCTGCGGTCTACATGGCCAGGAGAAGCTGGAGATGGATTGTATGCTCCCTCACTCCTCACTTTCCTTTCTCCGACTACCTCTAACTGCCTCTGCCTCTCTTTTGAAAGGAAGTCGGACAAGCCCACTCCTACCAAGACAGGAGGAATGGAATGGTAAATCCCATTCCTGTTGCCAAACACTGACAACTGTACCCCATCTGCTGGTGAACAAAGTGTACAGCATGACATTACATTACATTGCATTAAAACCATTTACAATAGTAGTACCAATAGTAGTACCGCCAGGTCTGGGGTACTATACTTACACCGCCTATCTAGTGGATATGCATACAATGGAAATACCCCTTTCATACAACCTTAATACCTAAAATTGGAATACCACTTTCATATACCCTAAGGGTATGGCCATACGTTCAGGTTCCTTAATACAGTTTTGGAAGTCAAAATCAGGAATGGATCATAGAAGGGGAGAAGCTATGAAGCATAGATACTACTTATTCTCGTTTCTGTATTTGCAGTGAGCAGAGGTGTATACACCTTGGCTTCAAGTGCTCACTGCGCATGCCCGTATCTCAACAGTGCATGAAAGTCTTCTACGCCAGTGCAAGATTTCAGGAAACAAAGGGGTGGAGTGGGAGAGGAAGGGGACAGGTTTTGGAGAATTAGATGGGCGTTAGAGCATGGAGATGTCACAGATTTTGCAGAAAATGGCGTACAACAAAATCTGCATCTGATATATGCCATAAAAGTGGCGTTTATCCGTTAAAGGGGTTGGCCACCCTAAGTATCAAAAGTCCAAAGTGCCCCAGACAATAGCCAACACTATGAAGTATTTCTATCAGGTGACATGTACTGGCTGTATGTCATTTATCTAACCTGTTCACTATGACACACTTCCCTAGAGGAGCTCCCTCAGGCAGGCTGTGTGGGAGGAGCAGCTGCAAAGTGAAAGTAAATATCCCAGCATGCACTGCAGCAAGTGTGTTCAGAGGAGCAGTCACATGACCTCCCCGCCCACCTGTGTTCCCATAGAGACAAAACCCCCCTTAGATAATATCAATAACTCAGTTATGAGTAAATAACTGCTGTGCAGACATAGCAATAGAAAGAACGCCCTAGTCCAAACAGTAAAGGGGAAGGGGTTACCCTGTTCATAAATTTGCTAGTTGTGCCACTGGCTGTAAGACATGAACAGAATGAGAGGGAGATTTATCATTTCCCTTGTACCTAAAAAGTGGCGTTAAAAAGTTGCAAACTATGACTATGTGTTTGTAAATTTTTAAAGGGATTCTGTCACTAGGATTTGGCCTATAAAGTTATTCACACTACCGGATTGTGCTCATTGCGGTGAATGTAAAAAAGTTATTCTTATTGATCCCAGAGATGTATTTTATGTAAAAAAAAAAATAGTTTTTTGTGATATGCAAATTACTTACATAAGGAGCCCAAGGGGATGTGCCCAGCGCCGTTGGAGCCCGGCCACGCCGCAACTGTTGGAGCCCAGCACTGCCCACCTCATTATATTCACTGCAAATCTTCAAGTAGCCTTCCTCCAGCAACAGCGTAATCCCGCGCAGGTGCAGTACCTCAAGCAGTCTGCGCCCGTGCGGTCTACTGGCATCGGCATCAAGGAGATCAGTGCGCATGCGCCTGCGCGGGATTACGCTGGTGCCAGAGGAAGGCTGCTTGAAGATTTGCAGTGAATAATAATGAGGTGGGCGGTGCTGGGCTCCAACAGTTGCGGCGTGGCCGGGCTCCAACGGCGCTGGGCACATCCCCTTGGGCTCCTTATGTAAGTAATTTGCATATCACAAAAAACAATTTTTTTTTTTACATAAAATACATCTCTGGGATCAATAAGAATAATTTTTTACATTCACCGCAATGAGCACAATCCGGTAGTGTGAATAACTTTATAGGCCAAATCCTGGTGACAGAATCCCTTTAACTGCGCTTTTTTTTTTTTTTTTTAAAGGGCGCGACAATGGCAGAGAGAGGGCATGACCAGTCACCCCAACAAATTTATGTTAATTTTCACCAGTTTTCTGACTCAAATGAAGCCAGAAATCAATGGAATGGCAGCTCTGATCTGTCATAGATTTCTGTTTAGGTGCACGGACTGCCAGAGGATGGGGGCTGTACAGCGGGGGAAGGGGGGTTGGGAACCTTTGTTACACAAGAACTCTGATAAATAAATTTGTACAAATCGATCTGCTCACATAGAGAGGAGCCTCCTGCTCCCAGCTGACAGCCCATCAATCATCTATGAATATATGACTATCCTTCATCTGGGGAAAAAGGGAAAATTAGTCTAGTCACATATCACTTTATATAATATACAGGGGGTCAGACATCACTATATATAATGTACAGGGGGTCAAACATCACTATTTATAATGTACAGGGGGTCACACATCACTATATATAATGTACAGGTCGTCACACATCACTATATATAATGTACAGGGGGGTCACACATCACTATATATGATGTACACGGGATCACACGTCACTATATATAATGTATAGGGGGTCACACGTCACTATATATAACGTACAGAGGGTCACACATTACTATATATAATGTATAGGGGGTCACAGATCACAGTATACAGTATAAAGGGAGTCACTTTACAGAGGTTCACTGATCTCTATATGCAATGGCGGGCGTCACACATCAGTTTATACAGTGTATGGTGGTGGTGGGTCAACTATTACTGTATACAGTATACAGTTCACTATATACAGATATCACTATATACAGTATACAGTGGTGGAGGTTACATATCACTGTATGGGGGGCATCATATATCACTAAATACAGTGTGCAGGAAGGAGAGGGCACATATTTACAAATGACATCAGTGACTGCTGCTGATATCACTGACCTCAGCCATACTGACTCAGAAGGGGTTAAAGCTCCTGACCTGTTGGTCTGGCTGGAATAAACATGTCAGTGATAAGATCACATTGCAGAGTGGCCATAGACAGGACAGACACTAGGATTGCTCACACTTTGTTGTCCACATAACCTTCCTGGCTCTGCTACATCACTGCAGTCAGCAAAGTCCATCACAGCTTATCCTCAGTCTCTCTTCCTCCTGCAAATTTTCCTAATTTCAGCTTCTAACAAGTTTCTCTGCTAAGCCCCTTCAGCCCTGTATAGCCAGGACTGCAGTCACAGCAGAAGGAAAACAACTCTGACACAAGCAGGGTGCCTCTAGGACCCAGAGAGCAGCAGACTCCTTCAGCCATGGATAAGAACAAGTGCAGGGATGGACGAGACAGGCAGCTGTGAGAGCAGGACAGGAGGGGGTGTGGCTTCCAATAGCAAGGAAACCAGGCAGCTCTGCTTAAAGGGTTTCTGTCACCAGTTTTTTCGGTATGAATCAGGCTGACATTAGAGATGTGCTAATGTCACCTGATTCCAAATATATATCTGTTTTATTTACTGGTGCCCCCATTTTTATATAAAATGAACTTTTATTTTATGCTAATAAGGCTCCTAGGTGCAAGGGGCGTTACCTCTGCTCCTAGAGGCTCTGTTGATTGACAGGACCAGGCAGAGAAGAAACACTCAATTCACCATAGCTTTTAAGGACCTTCAATGATGTCATGACCATGTGATCAGTCACATGGTTTAGGAGGAGACAGGCTGTTTGTGTGATCCTAACCATGTGACTGATCACATGGTCATGACATCATTGAAGGTCCTTAAAAGCTATGGTGAATTGAGTGTTTCTTCTCTGCCTGGTCCTTTCAATCAACAGAGCCTCTAGGAGCAGAGGTAACGCCCCTTGCACCTAGAAGCCTTATTAGCATAAAATAAAAGTTAATTTTATATAAAAATGGGGGCACTAGTAAATAAAACAGATATATATTTGGAATCAGGTGACATTAGCACATCTCTAATGTCAGCCTGATTCATACCGAAAAAAACTGGTGACAGAAACCCTTTAAGAAGATATATTACTAAGTGTATTGTCTCCCTACTTTCTTTACAGTTTTAATAAGGGCTAAGAAAGTTGCCAACCTCTTTAATGAATTACCTTCTTTTTCTGTACTGCCTGCAACCTGCCACTGCCTACTTACCAGCTCTCCGCCACTCTGGTCCTCCACGTCGGCTCCCGCATGTCCATGTTCTGGTGCCCAGGCTGTTTACATCCACTGATGCATAGGCATGGTCACATGCTCTGCTGCAGCCATTAACTAGTTTCAGCGGTGATGTGGTCACAAGCAGCACATCACCGGTGAAGCCAGTTATTGGCTGCAGCAGAGCACCCTACCATGCCTTTGCACCAGCGGATGTAAACAGCCCGGGCACCAGAACATGGGCATGCAAGAGCCGGCGTGGAGGACCAGAGCGGCAGAGAACTGGTAAGTATGAATCTTTGATTTATGGAGGCAGGTTGCAGGCAGTACAATAAAAGTCTTTGTTCCTGGAGAACCCCTTTAAGCCACATGTCCACTAGAAATTTAATAATGTCTGTTTTAAAATATAATAGAAGTAACCTCATAAACTGGTAATAACCAAAGCAGTCATGTCTGAGCGCAATCTTGTTGTGAAACTGTAATAACCTACTTTTTGTGTTCCCATAGTGATCATATTAAAGGGCATGAATGGAAAACAAATAAATTCAGAACTGAGATTACTATGAGCACTTGTATAAAGCTCTTCATTTTTTACTTTACAATTTAAATACATAACGCTGTCTGCAAATGCAAACACAAAGGATTCAAGTGTGACACTAAGAAGTACTCATGCATTTAATACGAGCACAGAAAAGGAGCCGTGGCTGAATTTATGCAAAGTGTTTCAAGAGGCTAGATTTCCACTTTCACATGAATATAGACATGGAAGATTACTGATGGACATAAAATTACAGTGATAGCTATATGAGGACCGTATGAAGTAAACAGTAGACATCCCGAGCAAATATTATATTTGCGTGCTTCAGATAGTTGATAGAAACAGGTTTGTTAGGGTTTTGTTACAGTTATTCTAAAGATACGGCTCCTGAAGCTGCATGCATTAAGCTCCGTGAACTACCTAGGATCCATCTGGCTTAGGACTCATAGACACAAACGTTTTTTTTTTTCTGCTTCCGATCCGTTTTTTTTTTTTACAAGTTCGTATGCGGAGCCATTCACTTCAATGGGTCGAGTCTGCAAAAAAAAAAAATGGAAATGTGCATTCCGTTTCCGTATGTCCGCATGTCCGTTGTGCAAAAAAATAGAACATGTCCTATTCTTGTCCATTGTGCAGACAAGGACATGCATTGTTACAATGTATCCGCAAAAAAAAAAACACGGATGCAATACGGATGTCACACGGATGCCATCCTTTTGTTTTTTTTTGCGGATCCGTGTTTTGCAGACCGTAAAATACATACGGTCGAGTGCTTGAGCCCACAGTGTGTACAGATATATTATCCCCTTTAGCACGAACTGCATTGTTTCTTCTCAGATGGCTTGTTGGGGTCTGCTCTATGAATTCAGCTCTGGTTTTCTTGCTACAATCCAACTCTGCTATGGCTCTGTGTTGTTCTACTTGTACTTCTCAGCCATACCCTGCTTTCCAGTAACACAGCGGTTAACATTTTCCGAGTTTTCTGAGTTCTGCTGCAATGCTATAAATATCCAACCAGTTCCCTCATTCAGAGGATCTAGGATGACTAACATTTGTAAGGCGCTTTTCTCACACAAGGGATTCAAAGCTGATCTATGTATATACAGTATACATGTGTATCCCTGGCATGGACCTGTCTGGTTCTTTGTTCTTGTAGATTTTGCACAAAGCCACCTTGTTCCAAGTTTGTTCATAGTTCAAAGTTTTTCCTGGTATTTGTGGTACTATATTCTATCCTTAACTATTTTCCTGCCTTGTTCCTCGGTTACCACTTTTGGTTTCTGAACTTTTCTCCTAATGACAAACCCTGACTATATTAGACCATATCTTGCTGTTGTCTACACTCTGCCTTCTGAGTATTGGCTCCAGCATCTGGTGTCGTTATTCCTGGCTCTAGTTCACATCTGTATGTTACAGCTGTCACTTGCTGCATCTGGCACTCGGCAAGCCTGATACTGGAGGATGGGCATCGTGGGCCCTGCAGGGGCACATTGGGGCCAGATCAGGGTACATTGAAGGCTGAAAGAGAAGGATCGGGTACGATGGGGGATTCATGAGGCTGCAAGGGGGGTCATTTATACATTTCACCAGGTTCTGATCCCCACTGTCACAAACTGTGGGAATCAGAACCTGTAGCTGCTATTAGAATCCTCTGATTGGCTAGTCTGTACACACACTAGCCAATCAGAGGGATCACCGGCTCAAGACCACCCTCATTGGGCCAGGCTGATTAGCTGAGATCCCTAGCTGCGTGTAACAGTCACAATCTCAGCACTGTCACCATGTGTATAGAGATGGTGGCAGTTTAGTGCCATGATGAGTATATTCCTCATGGAGCACTAAGTAGCATTAAGGTGTTAAAATGGTTTTCCAAGATTTTATTATTGATAACCTATTCTCCGAATAAGTCTTCAGTATCTGACATCCCGGGACCTGTTCCAATCAGCTGTTTTGTGAAGGCAGGGGGTAGTGCCGCTGCCTTCGTCAGAGGTTATCAAGCACAGTGGTGTTGTACACTGGGTGTGCTCGGAATCGCACTCAGCCCCATTCCTGAACATGTCATCACTCGGCCTAGGAAAAGCAAAGAGAAGGCCATGGGACTTCTCATACAGCTGATCGGCGGGGGTTCCGGGTGTTGGATAGGTCAGCAGTTAGAAACTCAAGGAAAACCCTTTAATGAGTTTCACTCCAGATTTATGACTGGGACTATTTTAAAAAGTCATTAAAAAAGTCCCAAGGCCCCAGTAGGGGCGTAACATAGAGAAACTGAAGTACCATTTCTAGACAAAAGTATTAGGTTTAAAGATGAGCTAAATTTAACAAACAACATGCACCATTTGCTAAATTTTGCACAAAGTACACCAAACCAGACTCAAGGAAAACTGACTTCAAATATTACCCTTATGATCAATTCTCCGAAATAAGTCATATAGACTTACAGCAGATATGTGTCATAGAAAAGGGGATTTACGAGGTGCTGCACTGGATGAAAAGGAGACATATTAAAATATAACTAAAATGGCAAGATGTAAAACATACATTGCGTTTCAGCAGCAGACCACCGCCTTCCTTAGGTAATTTTAATAACATAAATTAAATGTGCAAGACAAAATATAATAAAATACACTTTTCACCTAAAAGTAAAACACATTGTCATAGGAATCGATCATTTAGAAATCATGCATAACTATTAACTGAAAATGCGATGTATGGCAATGAACAATAAAGTAACTGTGCAAACCACGAACTAAACACCTCCATTAAGGTTGTTATGGTAACCTTTGTCTAATTAAGCGAAATTGAAACATAGTAACTAGCATGCTCCTTGCTTCCTGTAAAAATATGGGAATACAAAGTATTGGTATGTAATCGTAATGGTAAAAGCTGCAATCTGGATAGATACCTCTATTCAGCTAGGAATACACAATAGGAGACAAGCTCATCGTGCTCTGTGAATGACTGTTAAATCCATGGACCACAGGGATTGTATAAGTACAGATACATATAAATATATGTATATATTGACTTCTTGGTGGTGTATTATTGGAAAACAACAAGTAATTAATAGCTGAATCCTAAAATAAATGTACAAATAATACATATGGTGTAATTTAGAGAAACAACCATACTTAGGATACAGATACTGCAGTATGAATTAAGGAAAAAAATTACAAAATAACTAAAAAATATTGAAAAACATAACATTATTAATGTAAAACAAAAAACTGGAAAAAAACAATGTGGTTAGCAACTGCTACATTTTAATTATTTTAATAAACTTCCTTTTCATCCAGTGCAGCGCCTCATACATTATTTTTTCTATTTCATCTATCTACATTTATCTCTGGCCCCATCTTGGTATATCTGGTGCTAGGGAGCAGCAGCCTTGTATCTCTGTAGAGGTTGTTTTACATGGATCCAGTGTTGTGCACAACCGTCTCCAGGCTGTCTCATTCTGGTGTGGTTATATACCATCACGGGTAATACACGGGGGAAGTGCCCCTGTATTTTGTTGCCATCATCTTTCATTAGACCACTCTTGCAACCTATAGAAGCCCTCTTATAAGCCCTCCCAAAGCCATAATTGTTTTTATGTTTTCATTCACATAGCCATATGAGGGCTTGATTTTTGCAGTTCAAGATGCACATTATAATTGCACCATTTACCGTTGTCCGGTCTTTAACTTCCCAGATGCAGTGGGCACATTTGACAACAGAATCTGAGGGGTTAAATGTATGTGATCGACGTTATCATTGCATACACTAGTCCCGGATGCCTTTTGTTTTAAAACCACCTGCAAATGCCTGACCGCAGACGTAAATTTATATGGGATGGTCGGGAAGGGGTTAAAAAACAGAGCTGTAATATAGTGATGTGCATGAGGCCTTAGGGTCACACAATTTGGGGCCTTGTTTAAGGAATGATTCAAACTGATTGGAAAACTGATGCATAAAATTACATCAATTTGTAGTTAAAGGGATATTGCAATCTGGGACATTTATGGCAGAATATCCCATAAATGTCTGAAAAGTACAGGTTCCATCTTTGTGACCCACTCCTATCTCAGCAATGGGGCCCTATCTCATGGCCACCGTGAATGGAGAGTTGGCTGTGTGAATGGAGAACAACATTGTGCAGTGTATAATTTCAGAGGTCAACAGATATCACGGTCTAGTCCCATAGTGGGACTAAACAAAACTTTACAAAATGTTTAAAAACATTAAAGAGATATACAACACAAAAATCAATTGCCCATTAAAAATCTGATATAATGTAAAAAAAACACTATGCATAATTGGTAGCGACCCATAAAATAAAACTTACTCAATATTTTCCCTTTTGGTGAACATAATAAAAAACAACAATACTAGAATTGCTGTTTTTGGATTTAAAAAAAATATCAAAAAGTCAAATGTACCCCAAAATAGTACTAAACTACAGCTTGCCTTGCAAAAAACAAGAAAAAATATATAAAAGTCATGGCTCTTGAAATATGGAGACACGTGAACAATTATTGGTCACTGTTCAGTATCACAAATCAGACCAATAGAAATGGCAAGCAGATATTCCTTAACAATCAAACTGCGGTTTGCCTTTGTGAAGTGCTCCATATGAAGTAATGCTCATACAGGCAAAATTGGATTAGTCACCCTAGCTTTGATTCTGCTATTACTATTATTATTATTATTGTTCGACAAGATGAGAGCTCTTAAAACATACATTTAGTCCTACAAGTGCTCTGCTACCTACAGTAAATTGCATTAGCGCACTTGAAGATATCCTCTAGAAGATACAGGAAGACTATTTTAAGGAAGCCATTATCTGTAGTAGCCTCGGAGCCATACCATTTCTAAACATCTTCAAGTGTAAAAGCACTTCTTCTAGGATGTGAAAGTTGTAGGTTGGGTTCACACCTTGCAGTAGTGTCCGTGCACGTCCAGAAAACATGTTGCAAAACTGCTAAATGTTTCACCTGTAAAACACAATAACCGCATGGTCAAACCACTGCAATGCATAGTAAAATGTGAAGTTTTTACGCATCTCCCTAGCACAATGTGTGAACCAGCCTAATGATTTTTTACATTCTGAATAGGTTAGATGGCACACCAATTTCAATATTGTGGATCGCAGGAGATGGCTTCCAAGCCAGTCAGAATATTGAGCAGGAGATGGCTTCCAAGCCAGTCGGAATAAGAAAAGAAGACCCCCCCCCCCCTTCCTTTCTGCATATTGCTCTGTTTCCTTTCTTTCTTTACAAATCTCTATATCTAACTTCTTTATTTCTCTATCACACTCTTTTCCCTTGTTTGTTTTCCCTTACTATCTTCTAGCCTTTATTCTGCAACTGCACACATGCGCTCAGGATGTTTTTTGCGCAGCAGCCACCTTCTCTCTGAGTCTCTGTAAGTTCCAGCGCTGCGCTCAGTAGCAGTCCAGGCATACATGCGCACTTGGTCCTACACATACCTGTCACCATCTTTGGTTACCCTACAGGTTTCTCGGTCCCTCCCAACTTTGGGCGCACTCCTTGCCACCCACGGCTTCTGGCACATGGCATTGATTAGACGCCAGAAGCCCATGCTACACCAAGCGCTATGCACACAAGGCTGCTGCCCTACATCCACTTGCGCTATACCCATACAAATATACAGGGCTGTTGCCCTATCTACACCATACCTCACCCATGGGCCCTTATTCCCTACCCCTAGTTGTCTACCCTTGGTGCGGTTCATCTAGATAAATCCCTTATGACACCATACACCTTTTCGTCTGCCATATCTACTTTATCTTCACTATCATACTTGAAAGTTTGATTTCCTGTTATATTGTTCATGTCTATGTCAGGTTTTGAACTGTATTTGCCATACCCATGGGTGGTTCGGGAACTTAAAGTGGCCCTGGAAAAAAAACTTAAAGGAGTCCCATGTTGTAGTTGTTGGCCTGCAATACTGTAGTGTAGCTCAGAATACCGCCCCAGCAGAACCAAATACCACAGGACAGCACAAAATACTGCCACCCTCACCATAGTATTCAACTGTATTACTATCATGAGGACAGTAATACAGTTGAGTTCAGGAGGACACCTGCTGCCGTTGAGCATCAGATCATTAGGTACCCAGCCTGCGGCCATCAAGAGGGCTTAAGTGGCCCTCTGGGCATCGGGCCACTGGGAAATTTCCCTGTAGGGTCTATGGCCAATCCACCCCTGGCCATACCACTGACCTTGATTTGATCCAAAGACATACTGGTAGGGAACTTAGATTGTGAGCCCCATTGGGGACAGCTTGATGATGATGTCTGTAAAGCGCTGCGGAATACAGCAGCACTATATAAGTGCATAAAATAAATAAATCCTTAAAGGGGTTGTTCCATTAAAAATATTCTACGGTTTTCAAACCAGCACCTGGATCTGAATAATTTTGTAATTTTTTGTAATCTGAGAATGCCGCACATGCTCAGTTTCATCTTTCAACTGCCTCCTGAGCTGTGATAGGGAGAGCTGAGACACGCCCCCTTAGCTGCAGCTAAAAAGACACTCCCCTTGAGCTGTCAGCTTGATATTAATCTAGTAGACCAATGAATGGGGAGATCTCTGGATCCGTGTGAGGTACAGGGCTGGTTCTAGCTTTATTAGAAAGGTACTATATGATGTCTGATTTTCATTTTTTACATTATTCATGGGATAACCCCTTTAACTGTGCTCCTTTACTATACCAACTGAAAAGACCTCCCTATACATCATATAATATGTATAGACGATACAATCATATACCGGTGGAAGAGCCCATACATTCATCAACAGTATTTATAATTATATATAATTATATGATTTTTATATTCTTTGGTTCTGTGTAATAATATATGCAGTATATATGGATGTATTTAGATCATACCATATATCTAGGTTATGGTCGCTCCTACCCAGTTGCCAATGGCACATTATACATTGCATATACCCTGGGGCAGGATGTTTAGACTCGCTATTGTATTATGATTGTCTATTTTGTTATTTTGTACATCGCTCTGCTATTGATTGCTTTTCATTGATTATCCTTTGTTTCTATATGTTATAGTACTCTGAGGAAGGCCTTAGGGCCGAAAATGTTCAGTTGTAATTGAATCTACTGGATACTCACCTAATACATTAGCACAGCATATAAAAGCAACTTAGTGGAATACAGGAGTCTTCTTTCTTAATGATTTTTTACAAGGATTTTATTTTTCTTAAACATAGAACTTTTAGTGTGTGTGTTCCCACTATATGTGTATTTTATATATATATATATATATATATATATATATATATATATATATATGTGTATTTAATTGGCTACACAATTTTGCGGTAATACCACCATTGTTCACACACCATACAGCCATTAAAAGGGCTTTTTCACTTCAGAAAATAGCATTTATCATGTAGAGAAAGTTAATACAAGCAGCATACTAATGTATTGTGATTGTCCATATTGCCTCCTTTGCTGGCTGGATTCATTTTTCCATCACATTGTATGCTGCTCGTTTTCATGGTTACGACCACCCTGCAATCCATCAGTCGTGGTCGTGCTTGCACACTCTAGGAATAAGCACTAGCCTATATGCGCTCCCACGGTCCCGACCACCAATGAGGCCGGCGCTTTTTCCTATTGTGTGTAAGCACGACCAACGCTGCTGGATTGCAGGGTGGTCTTAACTATGGAAATGATCAGTGTATAATGTGATGGAAAAATGAATCCAGCCACCAAAGGAAGCAATATGGGTAATAACAATACATTAGTAAGTGGCTTGTAATAACTTCCTCTACATAATAAATGCTATTTGCTGAAGTGAGAAAACCTCTGGCTATGCGGTTTTGCACGTAGAGCTGTGGTATTACTTGCAAAATTGTGCAGCCTTTAACTATCAATATGAAAGCCCCACCCAATGCATGAGACCGTAGTTTACGTACCATAATGAAACGTCTATATGGGACTGTACCCTTATGCTACCTGCACACATTGCAGATCATGAGCAGTTTTTCCACACGGATTCTCGTGCACAATACAATATCAGTAAAGCATGTGACATTAGACAAATCTCATGTACACTTTGCTTTTTCATTTCGTGCGGAAAATGAACTGCTGTGTGGATTCTGAAATCCGCAGCATGTCAATTCTTTGTGCGGTTCTTTTGTACCAACTTCACCCTTTTCAATGCAAAATTGCATCAAATTCGCACCAACAACCACAATGTGTTAAATATTTTCTAATGTTATTTCTTACCTAGAAATACTCATTGTTGTCTTTGGCCCAATTAGAGAGCAAAAGAAAACATCCATCATTTATTATCTAATAGGTGGGGGTCCAACTCCCGGGAGCCTTGTCGATAAGCTGTTTGAAGAGATCACGGTGAGTGCCACGGCCATCTCACAACTTACCAAGCACAGCACCGTCCACAGGATAGTGGCTGTGCTTGGTTCCACAGCTCAGCCCCATTCACTTGAATGACCGATAACCATGACGTCACTGGCCTAGGAAGAGGCCACATCCCTCACTAGAGCGTTGTAATCTCTTCAAACAGCTGATTGTCAGGGGTTCCTCCACCGATCAGATACTGATGACCTATCCTTCTGATCAGTCACCCTTTTTATCTGGTATCTTTTTATGATAATAGAAAGGGCTTTAATCCCTATACATTGGGATACTGAAAAAAACTTTTGGATTTTATCTGTTTTCCCTCTGGATTAACACACAAAAGTACAATAAATTGTAAAGAATGGAATTCTGCTTTCCTGTCATTAACCAGGTTAGCTCAATTTTGTGATTAAAAAAATGAATGGGATCATTTATCAAACTGGTGTAAAGTAGAACTGGGTTAGTTGCCCATAGCAACAATCAGATTCCACCTTTCATTTCTCACAGCTCCTTTGGAAAATGAAAGGTGGAATCTGATTGGTTGCTATGGGCAACTAAGACTGTTCTACTTTACCCCAGTTTGATAAATGACCCCAGAAATGTAGTGGAAACAATCTCCATTATAACAATTATGTAGCTTATTCTACCAAAAATATATTATACTAATGCACCTGTAACCAGAGGCATTGCTAGGGTCTCAAAAGATCCGGGGCCCAAGCCCCAATGAATATGGCCCTCAGTCACACCCCCTGGCATAAAAACCCCCACAGTCACCCCCCCAGCCGGGGCCGGTTTTAGACAAAATGTGGCTCTGGGCAAAATCAAAAGTGGGGCCAAAAATTTTGTAATAATGCACTAACAACACAGTTACTGTATTTTTCGCTTTATAAGACGCACCACAGATTTTAGAGTAGCAAAATAAGAAAAAAATATTTTTCATCAGACCTCAGATCACCTTTTCCGACCCCATCAGACCTCAGATCAGCCCACTCAGCCCCCATCAGACCTTAAATCAGCCCACTCAGCCCCCATCAGACCTTAAATCAGCCCACTAAGCCCCCATCAGACCTTAAATCAGCCCACTCAGCCCCCATCAGACCTTAAATCAGCCCACTCAGCCCCCATCAGACCTCAGATCAGCCCACTCAGCCCCATCAGACCTTAAATCAGCCCACTCAGCCCCCATCAGACCTTAAATCAGCCCCCATCAGACCTCAGATCAGCCCACTCAGCCCCCATCAGACCTTAAATCAGCCCCCATCAGACCTCAGATCAGCCCACTCAGCCCCCATCAGACCTCAGATCAGCCCACTCAGCCCCCATCAGACCTCAGATCAGCCCACTCAGCCCCCATCAGACCTCAAATCAGCCCACTCAGCCCCCATCAGCCCCCATATGAGCCCACTCAACCCCCATATGCAGCGTCAGGTCATCGTGCGCATACTACGTCCTGACGCGGGATTTCTCTTCAGGCGCGCTTTCCACCAGCGAAGATTGGTGAAAGCACCCTGTTCTGTAAATAAGCCTCAGCCTGTACCAGGCTTCCAGGTTCATTGTTAGTATATCCCAGTTCAGGCCACTAGGTGGCAGCAGTGAACTGTGATATAATGATTTCAATACAGACTAATGGAGCAATTTACATCTGATGATTGTAAGTTGTGGTCCACTTAGGGGACTTAAAAAGTAAAAAAATAAAAAAAAAGTTTTGAAAATATTTAAAAAAACGTAAAATCACCCCATTCTCCACACAAAAAAAGAACAAAATGGCATTATAGGCATGCAAAAACACCCATACTTTTAAAATATTGAAAAAAAGTTCGCCTATATGGTGTAACAGAACACTTTATCTCCCAAGAAAATTGAATAAAAAGTAATAAACACACCCCAAAATGACAGGCTGTGTACTTAAGCTTTATTTAGCCTTTATTTTCAAAATTTCCTGTGGGGATTTGAACTCACAACCTACTACTTTACAGGCAAGTACCTTAACCACTGGGCTATTGAGCTCAGTATTAAGTCATTGGTTTCTCTGATATTGAAAAACCTCCTAAGAGGTTCTCTTGCATTATACAAGAGAACTTCTATGAGGTTTTTCATCATTTGCTTAACACTGAGCTCCTTTAGCCCAGTGGTTAAGGTACTTGTCTGTAATGTAGAAGGTTGTGAGTTCAAATCCCCACATGAGTATTTTAAAATTAGAGTCTAAACTAGACTTATAAATATACAGGGTTGTTCCCAAGCATAGTGGGAATACCCCTTTCACTGTTCATAACACTAACTCCATATATGGACATAGCCATATATGGAGTCAAAGCAGGGACTCCTAACCTGGGAAATTCCCCACTCTGGAGTCCCGACTGAAGCAGGGGGCCCCCTTAGAGGATCTGGTAGTCCCAGGTTAGGGGCAGTGGTAGATTGATTCGGGGCAGCCCCGGATAATAAAAAGCCCTAGCGACGCCCCTGCCTGTAACACCCCAGAGTGGTGTGTTACCACTCTTGGCATCTAGCTGATATCTGTGTGCTACTCTAAAATGTCATCCTGTGCCATAATGTCATCATCAGTAATGTGTATTTTATTCAGTGTTATGTAACTGTTGTAATGTAATGTACCTGGTGGACCAGCAGGTGTCAGCAATACTATGGCAGATTTAGTTTGTAGTTTCACCAGAATGGTACGTTCCTTATTCCATTCTGACCCCCTCTGCTGGAGAGAAGTAATTTCTTCCCATCTCCTGCAGTGAGGGTGAAGATTCAGTTGGATGCGGTGAGAACCGGTTTGATCCAGAGTAGAGGGTTCAAGTTACCTCACTCTGAGATTTTTGCTTCAGTCAGTGAGGGCATCTTCAGCTCTGTTGATCCCTCAAGGCTGAGTACTACAGCCTACAATCAGCTCTAAAAGGAAAGCCAGACTTAATAGTAAAGCTCAGCTTAAGGCCTCTTTCACACGACAGTATTTTTTGTGGGCTCCGATCCACATTTTTCACATGAAAAATGCGGACCCATTCATTTCTATGGGCCCGCAAAAAATGTGGACAGCACACCGTGTGCTGTCCGCATCCGTTGCTCCGTTCCGTAGCCCACAAAAAAAATAGAGCATGCCCTATTCTTGTCCATATTATGGACAAGAATAGTACTGTTCTATTAGGGGCCATCTGTTCCGTTCCGCAAAATACGGAATGCACACAGATACCATCCGTTGTTTTTGCGGATCCGCAATTTGCAAAACACAACGTTCGTGTGAAAGAGGCCTAATACAGAAACTCAGAAATCTTTATCTGCTAAGCATCTGCCAAGTATATAAAGCTGCACTTGCTGGAACATCAAGCTAAAGCCTGAAGTGAATTATCGTCATGCAAATTTTGTTAATAAAACTGTGTTAGATCATCCATAAAAGTCTGGACTTCATTTTCACTAGACGACCCTCAATTATTCCTACTTATATTACTGCAGCCGGAGCCACGGCCTGGGGCCTATCCATCCATCAAGGTAGGAACACCGTGACACATGCTACCAAGACATAAGTGGCCTAAACTACCCTTGGCACTCCTACACTGGGACGAGAGGAACATCACCTTAGAGGGCCCTGGAGGGGAAGGGTCGCCCCGTAGCACCTAGGCCCCTTGTCATTGCACACCCAAACATGTATTCTGGTCATCACTACATTTCTTAGATCATGGACCATTACTCATGTCATCTTTCACAGTTCTCAGTAACATGACAGAAGTTCTCATTTGGAAGGCCCATTTAATAAAGGGGCTTGTTGTATCTGAAACAATTTATTGAATAATCCATACTTATCTTTCATAGAAATACGTGTCTCCCTAAGTCTCCTTTAAGATGGTATTTTATATGCTGGCCATACTCTTGTAATGCTCCACTGCCAAGGGATGTAATCACAGTGGTTACAGCAGTGAACAGAGATGGTCTATCTTGTCTGTCCTGGAACTCGGTGTCCTGGATGCCCTTCAGTAAACATTCGGGAACAGAGAACATTCTTCATTACATTAAATAAGAACAGGAGATTGAACTCTGTACTTACACAGGCACCAAAAGTTCCTAAACTTCTTAAAATTGCTGAGGAAGTTTATTATGTGGATTCATCACGTATGCAGCAATATTTGCTACATAAATATTTACTTGCTACTTCTGGTCACCTTTAAGAGTTACCATTGCCCTAGACTATAAGTAAAGAGATTCTTTATGTTACTGTAAGAATTTTATTACTTTTTCCTACTGAGCATCAGGCAGTTCTCATTAAACATTAATAGAGGTGATACCTTTGTTTCTGCAGAAGGAAAAAACTTGCAGTGATCTACAGTGTATATAATGTAAAGCTGTTCATACTGTATTCTTACTGCATTGCATTGGGATACACAATAAAGCTGATGCCACTAATATTTTAGTTTCCAATGTTAGTGAAATTGTCATTTCAAATAACATCTCATATGTCATAGTGATGTTGGGACCCCACTGTTTGATGAACTGTGGAGGTAGAAGAGCTCAGTTGGACCTGGTACCCCTTCGCCTGTGACCGGCTCTGTTTATCTCCCCCTGGGAAGGCTAGGTTAGTGATGTATAGAATCATAGACTTTGAGCCTGTACAATGCTCTACTTGGTCTCTGAGGAAAGCCCAACATCACAGCCAAAGGGGCACATAAATCAGCCGTACTTCTGCCCCTTCTTTCTGAAGTTGGTAGGGGTCTCGGCTCCTGGAACCCTACGTATCTTCTGACATGCAACTTGGTCGGAAGTTACAGTATTAGGCCCTTTCAAACACAAATTTGTTCTGACATTTTTTTGCTTAGCAAAGAAAACGCCATAGCAGCTGATCACGTCTTTTCCATACTGCATGCAGTTTTTTATAACTTTTTAACAATTCTTTTTCTACACAACTGTCCTATAGAGAAGATGTCAAAATGTCATAATAAAAAGACGACAAGCTTCAACATGCTGCTTTTTTTTTTTTAAATAACTGTGACCCAAAAATGCCAATAGTCAAAAATATTTGTGTGTCCTGCATTTCATATTTCCAACAGACTTTGGACTAAACAATGGTTTCCTAATTTCACACAGTATAAACACTTGATAAGTCTGTGTGAACGGAAGAATAAAAAAGTTATGGCTCTGGGAAGATAGAGAGTTAAAAATGAAAACAGAAAATTGCTCTGTCAGGAAAGAGTTTATAGTACGGTGCAGGGTGGGAAGAGGTAGTATATGTATAGAATACTGTCAACACAAGAAGGAAAATAAAAGTAATGTAAAGAATCACTTAATCATACAGTCAATGATGGGTGTACACTTGAGTGTCAGTAAAGGAGTAAGCATAAGCTCCTGTGAACGCTGATGCGGCCATCTTTAGTACCAAGGCAGAACCTGCTTTCATCACTGAACATTAATGCCTCCAGTGGGTTCTCACGTGGCACCAGTGCAGGTGCTCCTGACGATAATGAGAGGTTAGTGGCAAATGAGTTAGTGGAATCTGTGAATGCAGTGTTGCTTCAAGTAGATGGTTTCTTATGGCCCAGATGGAGAACCAATCTCTGATGCCGAGGCTGTCCTCTGAGATACAGCATCTCTTCTTATACTGCAAGCTTGGCGTGTATCTGTCTGCCTTGACCATACAGACCCTTCTCTACATGTGAGTGTCCTCCTCTGACCACTGGCAACATCACTGATGCACTACAGAAACTGCTCGGTCCAATGATGAATGGATCATCCAGCTTCTCAAAGTCCCGCTATTCAGGCCATTTCAAAGTCTGTTAATTGCACAAATGGTGCATGCTTTCGTCTAGCAGATATAGTGAGTCCTGTAAGAGAGAAGATGAAAATCAGTGCTGTCAGACAAAAAAAACAACAATGATGACAGGCAAAGAAAACAACAGAGATCCCAGAGTAAAAAACAAACAAACTGTGGAGCATCTTTATGTGAAGAAATCGTGCAACTTTGATCAACACATGTAACACCCTTCAGCATTGCCGGATTGTGAAATAGGCTTTTTACCTTAAAGGGGTATTCTCATCTTAGACAATGGGGGCATATCGCTAGGATATGCCCCCATTGTCTTATAGGTGCGGGTCCCACCGCTGGGACCCGCACCTATATCCAGAACGGAGCGGGGAGCGCTGCGCCTGGAGGACCCCAGGTTTCCAGGGGTCCGGCCACCACCAGGCTCAGCTCCCCGCTGCGCTCATAGAAATGAATGGGAGCGCCCCGCTCCCTTTCATTTCTATGGAGCCGACGGAAGTAGCCGAGCCAGCGCTCGGCTATTTTCGGCGGCCCCATAGAAATGAATGGAGGGCGGCTGAGCATGCGCAGTGTGCCCTCATTCAGTTCGGGGGCTCCGTTCTGGATATAGGTGTGGGTCCCAGCGGTGGGACCCGCACCTATAAGACAATGGGGGCATATCCTAGCGATATGCCCCCATTGTCTAAAATGAGAATAACCCTTTAACTCCTTCTTGGCGTTCATTTTTCGTTTTCTGGTAGTTGTCTATAGACTATAAAATCTATACACAATGACATTACACTGTAGAGGATCTATATACAGTAGACTATAAAATTAACTAATATCAATGCTATACCCTTAAAGGGAACCTGACATCTCCATAATGCCCCCCAACCACCCACAGTAACTTAAAGGGGTTATCCAAGATTAGAAAAACATGGCTATTGTCTTGCAAAAACAGCACCACCCCTGTCAATGGGTTGTGTCTAGTGTTGCAGATTGGCTCCACTCGAGTCAATGGGGCAGAACCACAGCACTGCACACAGCGCGTAGACAGGGGTGGAGCTGTTTTTGGAAGAAAGCAGCTATGTTTTTCTAATCCTGTACAACCTCTTATGCTCATTATCTTGTCTCCAGTGCTGTTTTTTGTTGTTGGATCTGATGGCCAAATTCACAGCAAAACAACTTTATTGCTCCAGCTCCGTGTATGTAAATGAGTAGTTTGAAGTCAAGGGGGCAGCGGCTTTAAGAAAAGTTTACCCTGCCTCCTTCGCTTTTGATGGACAGCTTCTTTTCTTTCTTCCGGCCCAGACTCCCAGGCACGCTTGCTCTAGGCCATCAGAATCGACAACAAAAGTATTGGAGAAAAGATAACTAGAGCGATAAAGGTGTTTCCAACTAAAAAATATTCTACAGTTCTCAAACCAGCTCCTGGAGCTTAATATTTTTGTATTGCATCTAGTTAAAATGAGTTATTCAATGAAATCTATCTGTATAGCGCCATCTGCTGTTTGCTCTTCATTTCTCTGTTCACCTCACAGGTGAACGCACATGCTCAATTCCCTCCTTCAGCTGCCACAGTTACAGCAGACAAGACACACCTCCTGAGAAAGTGCACACCCAATAAGCTGCTAGCTTGAAATAAATCTAGTAGAACAATTTGAGCAATGAATGTGGATATCTCTGGCTCCATGTGAGGTACAGGGCTGGTTCTAGCTTTGTTAGAAAGAGATTGTCGTGTACTATATGATGTATTCATAATTTTCATTTTTTTATATTATTAATGGGATAACCCCTTTTAAGGTACTGAGGGCTGCTGGGGAACATTATGTCAGGTTCCCTTTAAATGGAAGGATACCTGTGGGCTCTGAAATACAGGTATCCAGTTGTGATAGCAGTTTGTATTGCGACAAGATGCATTTAAAAAGTTTCTCTCTTTGAGCAGCGAATATATATTGGAAAGTAAATGATATGAATGGGATTTGCCTAGAATGCGTGACAGAAAGCAAATTTCCTTCCAGAGGGCTGTTAAGACACCAACAGTGCACTAGTCTGGCAGCTCAGATGGAAAAGTATTCCACTGAACATTATGTTATGTGCCTTCCAAATGTATAAAATGAGCAACAAAACAGCTGACATACTAGGTAAAACGCTTCCAGCAGTGAATAGCCTGCTGACATGGTAATACTGTGTAGAGCTCCCTACAGTACAGATTGCTGATAGACACTTTACTGACACCACCTGCATGGGCTCAGGAGATAAAAATAAAGGGTTTAGCATAACAGAAAGTACCCTAGTGCTAGTAATGGTGAATTTACATATGCAGATATTTTTTCGTAAAATAATTTAGATAGTCTGCCTGGTTAAAATCCGGTTAAAAAAATCTATAAGCCAATAGTAGACTCCATTATTATCAGTAACAAACCAGATCGGATGAGGATCCAGTACAAATGTAATCCGTGTAAATAGAGACGAAGAATTGTGTTTAATATTGAAAGGAATATTGGGGGTCATTTATCAAATTGGTGTAAAGTAGAAGTGGCTTAGTTGCCCACAGCAACCAATCATATTCCACATTTTATTTTCCAAAGGAGTTGTCCAAAATGAAAGATGGAATCTGATTGGTTGCTATGGGCAACGAAGCCAGTTCTACTTTACATCAGTTTAATGAATGACCCCCATTATTTCTTATATGACTAACATTTTTTATACTTCATCGCTTTTCATTGATCAAGTATTACAAATTATCTGTTTGATACCACTCCCTAGCTTTGCCCCCATGACACCTTTTCTTCCGCAAAAAAACCTCCAACAATTTTAATGACATTTTTTTAAACATGTTTTTGCTGTCTTTTTTTATTTTGTGATAATATGCACAGGAATTTTACTGGCATTTTATAAGTCCTATAGAGAAAACTATGGTAAAAAAAAACAACAGAATAAATACCATACCTAGAGCAAGCTGCATTTTGATAAAACACCACTTAGCCAAGAAAAGCCATCAACAAAATACTGTATATGTATATGTAAGGAGGTTAGACCTTAGGGCTCATTCAGACGGCCGTATGCTATCCGCAAAAAAAAACGGATCCGTTTTTTTGCGGACAGCATATGGCCATCTTAATGAACCCTTACGTAAGGATCTTTTTGGTCAGGTATGCATGGCTTTCCACTCAAGGACGGTGAAAGGAAACAGACGGACACAGATGTAATGTTGAACAGATGCTTTTACAGAGCTCACATGGAGCAGCAAGCTTGATAGTTACAACAATCTTACAGGAGGCAAAATGCTTAAAGGGGTTGGCCACCCTAAGTAGCAAAAATCCAAAGTTCCCCCAGACAATAGCCAACACTATGAAGTATTTCTCAGGTGACATGTACTGGCTGTACGTCATTTATCTAACCTGTTCACTATGACACACTTCCCTAGAGGAGCTCCCTCAGACAGGCTGTGTGGGAGGAGCAGCTGCAAAGTGAAAGTAAAAATCCCAGCATGCACTGCAGCAAGCATGTCTAGAGGAGCAGTCACATGACCTCCCCGCCCACCTGTGTTCCCATAGAGACAAGAGCCCCTTAGATAATATCAATAACTCAGTTATGAGTAAATAACTGCTGTACAGACATAGCAATAGAAAGAACGCCCCAGTCCAAACAGTAAAGGGGAAGGGGTTACCCTGTTCATAAATTTGCTAGTTGTGCCACTGGCTGTAAGACATGAATGTAAGAATGAGAGGGAGATTTATCATTTCCCTTGTTCCTAAAAAGTGGCGTTAAAAAGTTGCAAACTACGTGTTTGCAAATTTTTAACTGCGCTCTTTTTTTTAAAGAGCGTGACAATGGCAGAGAGAGACAAGAGCCCCTTAGATAATATCAATAACCCAGTTATCAGTGAATAACTGTTGTACAGACATAGCAATAGAAAGAACGCCAACAGTAAAGGAGGGGGGGTGTTACCCTTTTCATAAATTTGCTGTGGGGCCCAGTCATTTCTAGTTGTGCCGTTGGATGTAAACCAAAAACAGAATGAGGGGGGAGTTATCATTTCCCTTGTTCCTAAAAAGTGGCATTAAAAAGTTGCAAACTATGTGTTTGCAAATTTTTAACTGCGTTTTTTTTTTTTTTTTTTTAAAAAAGGGCGTGACAATGGCAGAGACAGGGCTTGACCAGTCACCCCAACAAATTTATGTTCATTTTCACCAGTTTTCTGACTCAAATGAAGCCAGAAATCTATGGCAGATATAAGCTGTCATAGATTTCTGTTTAGGTGCACGGACTGCACAAATCGATCTGCTGACATACAGAGGAGCTTCCTGTCTATCATCATACGACCTGCTCCCAGCTGACAGCCCATCAATCATCTATGAATATATGACTACCCTTCATCTGGGAAAAAGGGAAAATGAGTGTCGTCAAATAGCTATATATAACGTACAGGGGGGTCACAAGTCACTATATATAAAGTACAGGGGGTCACACATCACTATATATAATGTACAGGGGGTCACACATCACTATATATAATGTACAGGGGGTCACACATCACTATATATAATGTACAGGGGGTCACACATCACTATATACAGTGTACAGGGGGTCACACATCACTATATATAACGTACAGGGGGGTCACAAGTCACTATATATAAAGTACAGGGGGTCACACATCACTATATATAATGTACAGGGGGTCACACATCACTATATATAATGTACAGGGGGTCACACATCACTATATATAATGTACAGGGGGTCACACATCACTCTATACAGTGTACAGGGGGTCACACATCACTATATATAATGTACAGGGTGTCACACATCACTATATATAATGTACAGGGGGTCACACATCACTATATATAATGTACAGGGGGTCACACATCACTATATATATAATGTACAGGGGGTCACACATCACTATATATAATGTACAGGGGGTCACACATCACTAATATAATGTACAGGGGGTCACACATCACTCTATACAGTGTACAGGGGGTCACACATCACTATATATAATGTACAGGGGGTCACACATCACTATATACAGTTTACAGGGGGTCACACATCACTATATATAATGTACAGGGGGTCACACATCACTATATATATAATGTACAGGGGGTCACACATCACTATATATATAATGTACAGGGGGTCACACATCACTATATATAATGTACAGGGGGTCACACATCACTATATATAATGTACAGGGGGTCACACATCACTCTATACAGTGTACAGGGGGTCACACATCACTATATATAATGTACAGGAGTTCACACATAATTATATATAATGTACAGGAGTTCACACATAATTATATATAATGTACAGGGGACACATCTGTATATACAGTATAAAAGGGTCACTGTACAGGGGTTCACAGATCTCTGTATGCAGTGGTGGGGGGTCACACATCAGTATATACAGTGTATGGTGGTGGTGGTGGGGTCAACTATTACTGTATACAGGGGGTCACACATCACTATATACAGTATAAAGTGGTGATCACATATCACTGTATTGGGGGCATATATCACTATATACAGTGTGCAGGAAGGAGATGGCACATATTTACAGATGACATCAGTGACTGCTGCTGATATCACTGACCTCAGCCATACTGACAGCTCAGAAGGGGTTAAAGCTCCTGACCTGTTGGTCTGGCTGGAATAAACATGTCTGTGATAAGATCACATTGCAGAGTGGTCATAGACAGGACAGACACTAGGATTGCTCACACTTTGTTGTCCACAGCACCTTCCTGGCTCTGCTACATCACTGCAGTCAGTGAGGTATATCACAGATTCTCCTCAGTCTCTCTTCCTCTTGCAAAGTTTCTTTATTTCAGCTTCTAACAAGTTGCTCTGCTAAGCCCCTTCAGCCCTGTATAGTCAGGACTGCAGTCACAGCAGAAGGAAACTTCTCTGACACAAGCAGGGTGCCTTTAGGACCCAGGAGCAGCACACTCCTTCCATGGACTTGTGCATGTGCAAGCATGGATGAGACAAGCAGCTATGAGAGCAGGACTGAGGGGGCGTGGCTTCCAATAGCAAGGGAACCAGGCAGATCTGCTGCAGAAGATATATTTAGGAAGTTTATTGTCTCAATGCTTTCTTTACAGTTTTAATAAGTGCTAACAAAGTGGCCAACCCCTTTAATGGTTACAGTTTCATGTGGGCCAAGAATCTGATGGTTACAAGAGCTTCTCAGAGAAAGCATAGGCTTAGTACGATATAGACACTGTCTCTTTAACAGGTAACAGCTTCCGCACACTCTTCATACATTGCACTGTAGCTGCTTTACAGGCCAGGCTAGTCTCATTAGTCCCAACATGGCTTCTCTATAGGTCTTTAGCTTTTTCAGGATGTGGGCATGGGTGCGCCACCAATGAGGTCAGGTTAGGTGATCGCCTGAGGCAGCAGCAGATAGGGGTTAGAGGGGGCAGTGGAATGGCCATGGGCAGTAAGCACTTTCATTGTGGCAAAGGGGATAGGTTAAGAAATTGGCATTGGGGGGGCGCCATTTTAGTTTTTGGCTCAGGCAGCAGAAAGGCTAGGTGCACCCCTGGGTGTGAGAGTAAGGAAATGTAAGTTGGATATCTTTTCTGAAGCCCACTCTCTCCACTGCAATATTCAGCTTCTTTTACTGCCCTATCTAGGCCTTGAGATGGTGTTCTCTTTTAGCTAGTGATACTCAACTCCACTTGCTAGCTATCTAAGGCCTCATTCACATTTCCGTGTTAGTGTCACGTCCGTGAAAAATAGGGTACGTGTTTCATCCGTGAAGCTGTCCGTGAAGGATCCGTGGTTGGTCTGTGTGCCCGTGATTTTTTTACTGAGCCACGGTCAGTAAAAAAATACTGAAATGTGAACAGACACATTTAAATCAATGGGTAAGTGTGCTGTCTGCAGAAAATGCGGACAGCACACGTAAGTGAAAAACAGAAATGTGAACGAGGCCTAAGGAGGAGTTTTGCTAGCTCTATCTCCAATAGCAGTGTTCTCCCAGCACTCACTTTTCATACTTCCTCCGTTTGTCACATTTCCAAGTGAGGATTCTCAAGAACGTGCTGCCAACATAAGGATGCTCCAAGTGTGACCCCTCCATTGACCACTGACTAAGCTCAGCTCTTGCTGAGTCTCAGGCAGTTAACCCTTCACTGCCACATGTACAGTGCAATACATATTAAAACACAGTACAGTCCTTAATACATACCTCCCAACTTTTGAAAATTGCAAAGAGGGACAATGTCTGTGGCGCACATCACGGCAGTTTTTTTCATACTAGGCCACGCCTCTAGCTCCACCCAAAACATAATTACTGGAGCCCCTGCGGCAATTTTTTTCTTGTGCTTCAATGTCCATAGAAATATTAACACATAAATCATGAGATTATAGATATTTTAAAGTCAAAATTGCACCAAATAATGACATTTTGGTATAATATGTAGGTAGAAACCATGCAGACACTTTAGTAAGGAGCAAATTTGGTAAATTTATTAATGCACATTTATGCATTAATTCCCAAGGTCAAAAAGAGGGACATTTAAGGATCAAAGAGGGACAGAGGGACTTGAGTCAAAAAGAGGGACTGTCCCTCCAAAAGAGGGACACTTGGGAGGTATGCTTAATATAAAGTGTGGTTTACATCCCTCTGGTATGCTGTGGTCATTGGCAGCAAAACACATCTCTACCATGGCCCCAGTACATAGGGCTTCTCGCCTACAATCAGGGGTGCACCACCAATGAGGCCAGGTGAGGCGATCACCTCAGGCAGCACGAGGTAGGGGCGAGAGGGGGGCAGCCAAAGGGCCATGGGCTGAAGGGAAAGGGTTAAGTAAAGAAATTGGCAGTGGGAAGGAAGGGGGGGGCACAATTTCAGTTTTCGTCTCAGGCAGCAGAAAGGCTAGGTGCACCCCTGCCCAGGGTCGTAGCTAAAGGCTCATGGGCCCTGTTGCAAGAGTTCAGCTTGGGCCCCCCTTCCATCAGTGCTTTGGGTGTCTTCTTATGCGACACAAGGGTCTTTGGGCCCCCTCAGGCTCCTGGGCCCGGTAGCGACTGCTACCTCTGCACCCCCTATAGCTACGCCCCTGCCCCTGCCTACAATTGTGCACTCACACTTACCATATCCTTATTGGTGTCTTAGAGAGACTTAAAGGCACATAAGATGTTATATCACATGGCATATAATACATGGTGCTATTGACATGACATGCTTAAAGAGGACCTTTCACGGTTTTGAATTACTGTAGATAAATACCTCTTGTCCCGGGGTACCCCCCGCTGATGCTGCCACTCTGCCTAGTTTTTTAAAATACAGCTCCTACTCCCCGCTGTGCCCGCCTGTAGTTTTCGCGCTCAGTATGTAAATACTGAGCATCGGTACAGGGAGGAGGAGACGCCGGCATTTCTCAATGGGCGTCTCCTTCTCCCTGGCTGTGCCGCGATCCAATCACAGCGGAGAGCGTCACAGCCAGGGAGAAAAAAAAACCTCACCTTCTCCCTGGCTGTGACGCTCTCCGCTGTGATTGGATCGCGGCACAGCCAGGGAGAAGGAGACGCCCATTGAGAAATGCCGGCGTCTCCTCCTCCCTGTACCGATGCGCGAAAACTACAGGCGGGCACAGCGGGGAGTAGGAGCTGTATTTTAAAAAACTAGGCAGAGTGGCAGCATCAGCGGGGGGTACCCCGGGACAAGAGGTATTTATCTACAGTAATTCAAATCCGTGAAAGGTCCTCTTTAAGTGCGGGAGGCCATATAGTAGTATGTAATAAACATATCTCTGTCCTCAGCTGTCATATAGTTCAATTTAGGTGGTATAGGTTTAGGTTTAGTCCAGCTGATTTGTCGGCTTGCAGCCAGATCTCTGCCGGTCCCCATTATAGTTAATGGGGCCGGACAGCAATCATGGTGTTTTCTGGCAATGCTGGATCCAGAGAGACCTGGCAGGCTTTTCCCTGCCAGAACAGCCTGCACAGTCTCACTAACAGTAGTCTAGGCTTAGCTGGTGGTCATAATAATGTGACTCAACTGTGTATAAATATTTAATCCCTGTACACCATGCAAATTAAGGGTACGAGCAAAGAACGCGCCAAAGTCTCAAATACTCCAAAGGATAATCCACAGCACTCCCTTGATAGTATGGGATGCTGAATCGCCGGCTGTCCCTTTCAACAGGCTAGTATATATCAATTGCTACTTGCAACTCACTGATGAAGGTCTAAGGACCGAAACGCCTGAAAATTGAGCCCTACGTTATTATTTTGAACCTTGGACTTAAAGGGTTTCTGTCATCAACTTTTACTCTATTAAACAGGATGACATTTGCAATGTGCAAATGTCACCTGATGCCAAATATGTTAGGCATTTTACTCCTAGTGTCCCCGTTTTTGTAAAATTTTAACTTTTATTATATGTAAATCAGCCTACTAGGCGCAGGGGGGGTAACCCTGCTCCTAGAGGCTCCGTTTCCCCACCTTCAATAACATCTCCTCTGCGTTGATTGACAGGGCAAGGCAGCTCGCTCCTTCTGCTACCGGCCCTGTACGATCCAAATCCTGCGCCTGCGCCGAATGAAGGACGCACGGTGCAGGATTTGGATCATATTTGGCATATTGCAAATGTCATCCTGTTTAATAGGGTAAAAGTTGATGACAGAAACCCTTTAAAGTGTAACTGCCATTTATTTAGTTTTTCTTCTAATGTGTAGGGACGGTGATAAGGAACATTTTTGTAATATACTTTATTTAGTGAAGTTGTACAGTTATAGGAGAAAACATGCCCATAAATGTCCCTTAGCAGCACTTTCGAAATGAGCGTTGCTAAGGCATATCCATCTTCACAGTACAGTATTGATTGTGAAGACGGCTGGGCTCCCAGCTGCTGCCCTGACTTCTCTCTCTTATAGCCTGATCATTACAATGCGGACACTAAATATATGTGCTGATATCCCTGCTATTTTGACACCAATCAGCGTGGCCAGCGCTGACAGTGAATGATCCTGCCCCCTGGTGCACTGAGTAACTAACCTGCCACCAGGAGATACATGACAGCGGGCAGTAAGCAATCGCTATAAAGAATGCAGGGAGTTGGCCCTCTGCTTTCCCTTCCTACGAACTTTGAAAGGATTTGTAGGGCTGGAGTGCATACGAGGGGCCTCATATCAGGCATATATTCCATTCTCCGTGACCCACACCCGGATAAGCTCACCCGACATTCTTACATGGTGAAGTGGGAGGAATATTTGGGGCGGGTGCTCCCTGATGCAACTTGGAGGCTCATATGGAGAAGGGCTGCAAAATCCTCCATGTCAGTTTTGGCACAGGAAAATCAATACAAGATTATGATGCACTGGTATCACACCCCTGCCCTTCTCCATAGGTTGCATCCGACTGCATCGGATAGATGTTGGCGGTGTCATTCCCATATGGGTACAGCATGGCACATTTTCTGGGACTGCCCTCTAATACGTCCATTTTGGGTGACGGTTAGCGGCTTACTCACGGACATGTTTAAATGTAATTTCCCGGTGGATCCTCTTTCCTTTCTGTTGAATGCCTTTCCTGGCTCCTTTAAGACTCCCATCCACAAACTCATTACCCAGGTCCTGATAGCTGCCCGCTGCCTTATACCCAGGTTCTGGAAGCGAACTGGCTCCCCTACCCTGTCGGATCTATATGCTAGGGTTATAGAGATGCGCACCATGGAATATACAACTGCACTATATCAGGATAAAGTCGACATGTTCTATGCTGTCTGGGATGTTTGGGATGACTATTGGCTGGATAAAACACCTTGACCCCCAGTACGTCTATCTGTTGCGACATGTGTTCTCCCCCCCCCTTTTTTACCCATCCCGTCTGTCCAAATGTCTTTGATGTGTGTTTGTTTTACTTAGATGTCTACTAGATCGGTCTTTATCATGGTTTGTGTTTCCGAATACCTCGCTTCACGTGTTACCACTACTTAGCCAGAAAGATTTCAATTGCCATGATATTCCAACCTCTTTATTATACATATCAATATCCATTTATTCATGTTGTACATTGCCTTGGAAAAATTTTTGCTACACTTTGTACACTGTGTATTCTATTTTATTGATTTTCAATAAATATACAATTATAAAAAAAAAAAGAATGCAGGGAGAAGCTTTTCTACAATATATTGGGACAGTTATATACTTTAGCTGTATACTATACTGTAGATCACCCAGCACCTTGGAGACTGATTCCTTGTTATACTGATCCAGATTGATGGTGTATGCTCCTCCTTAGGTTTGTAGAAATCATCAGTAGCCTGGAAGCAATGTATTTACTTGGAAAGTTCCTTTTCTCGGTACGGTTAACAACATTGATTAAGAGCACAGGAAGGTCCCTGCTCTCTCCCTCCGCTCTGTCAAGGACGACCCCACTCAGTTACACCAGTTGGCCCTAGATGGGCCTATTCTTAAACCAGGATGAGCCAGATCCCATGTATTGCCCATTTCTGCTGGGACCATACCCAACTTTTTCAGTGGGCTACTGATGATAAATATCCATTATCAGGTACATACATTTGGGCACCTCACCAGGGAACACATTATAATAGCTCTGCCCACTATTGTGTGCAATAATAGGTGAGTAAACTTCTTACCCACGGTGCACATTGTGGGTACTGCTGACATGCAGTTCTCTTAGCTTAGCGGAGGCAGAATCCTGCCATAGTACATGGGTACTATGTACCCATCAGCTATGCCAAGAGTTGGTAATCGTCCAAGGAGTACGGGCAGAATCAGCAATATGCGCTCCTGCCCATAGTCACAGCGCTTCTGTAGCCCCATTGATAAAATGTACTGCATACTCCGTACACCGCTGAGCTTTAAGCTCAGAGGTGTACGGAGAACAGAGTTTTAAGCGCACCAGGGAATGGTGCACTTTAGGTAGGAAAAAGTGTAGTAAAAATAGAAAATTAATAAAGTATATTAGAGATAGTTTTATTAGGGCAATAGGGACAACATATTAAAACTTTATATAAAGGTTTAGTTACTCTTTAAAGAACAGGAATTCATTAAAATCTGATCTTCACAACTCATTAGCAGAAGTGTATCATGGCACGTTCGCAGAGGCGTAGCTAAAGGCTCATGGGCCCTGGAGCAACAGTTCAGCTTGGAACCTCCAAGTAGTAATCCTCCAAGAACTCCTAGGGAACTGATAAACAACCTTAATGGGGTTATTAGGATTGAGTAAGATCAGGGGCAGATTTGGTATTTTTTAGGCTCCAAGCCACATTACAATGTTAACATGGTGACCCCCTGATGTGCCCCTAACACAATTTGATGTTCCTTGAAGTGCTCTCTTCCAGTATGATTCTGCCTGATTTGCTCCTCATGGTATATTGCCCCATGATGTGCCCTTTGTACAGTATATTGTCCCCTACATATGTCCCCATATTATTATATTGCCCCCTATGTGACGAACCGAACCTCGCAGCCTCGCCTGATGTTACTACCACGTCGGGATCACGTGGTACAGTCTCGCCACTTGACCAAGATGTGAAGTTCAGCACATCCAAGTCCCATGCATACAGATGCAGTTGAAACAGGGTCCGCTGCCAGGGACACCCATTTGCTAGCAGCAGCAGGAGCCCCCTGATCCCTGGTTTGCATAGTGGCCAAAACTGCCACTGAGTAAGGTATATACCTCAAAAAAGATGCACTTAAAATACTGAGTCAGAGGTGTCTTTGACTAGCAACAGCAGGATTGCCACCTGCATCTCTCCACAGAGGTACAGCTTTATTGAATAATACATTTGCATGAAGCTCAATATGTATACAAAGTGTACTGTAGATAAACTATAATATCCTGCCAGTAACATGTACTTCTGTGTACATATGAATACATATCACCTTAAGGCAATATATAAAGGGGGAGTGGAACTGGGTGTTGTACACTTTATTTTACTTACATTGTGCGAACATATTCTGCAGCACTTTACATAGTGCAGCCTTTCATGGCGCTAGGACGCTGCAACCATACTTGACCCAAAGGAATGTAATGTGTCAAAATTTCAGCTTCGCACACTGCACTCACTCATTTCCCGGAGGCTAACTTTTAAAAGTTGTCATGTATGGGTTAATAATCCGAAGCCAGAGGAAACACAGTGCACATTACACTGCTCTGGTGGCATGCTGATTTTTTTTCGATATCCCTCAAGCCTGGGCCCCCAAGTATATACACACTCTATAACTGCACATTTTCTTTTATTTAAAAAAAAAGTTATGCTGCAGCATCTCCTGCTGGTGAAAACAGAGACTGACGACCAACGAATTTCACATAAATATTCCTGAATCGCACTGCAATGAATGGAACGAGGCTGGAAGTGGTTTCTTATCAGTTTCTTATTCACATACTTATGTTGCATTGAGTGGTCCTAAGGTAAAATCAGTTGAAAGCAGCATGAACACAGAAATGACTGGCATACAAATGGGCATCATAGTGGGCACAAGAGTGTGATTTAAAGAGTTAAATAATTTAGACCAATGATCTCACACTACCAATATACAGAGGGTGATTCCCCACATCATATTCTGTTGAGGTTAGCCTGGCCTGAAAAGGTTCTTGGCACAAGAAGTGGGCAGACAAACATTTTTCACTGAATAAGAGACTAGTGTTTTAAAGGGTTAAACGAATACAGCCACTGATCTCACACTGCCAACATATAGAGGGTGTTACCCCGCATCATATTCAGTTGAGTTCAGCTGGTTCAGAATAGGTTCTGGGAACAAGAACTGGCCAGCTGTCCGGACCGCTGCCTATCCCGTATTCAACTGTATCTGTGTCCTGAGGACTCAGATACAGTTGACTACAGTGGTGAAGCAGGGAGCTGTCAGCTCCCTGCTTCATAATTTCCCTGCTGTCCGTAGTTCAGCACAAGCATATGCAATGTAGTTACATCATCATGTCTGCTACACTGAGCCTCATTCAGCAGAGCACAGAGCGAAGCAGAGCATTGGGGGAATGTGGGGTAGGTGAGAATTTACACTGGAGGCTATGATGAGGGTATCACTGGGAGGGGTTCTGTCTGAGGGGCATAAATATAAGGGAGGCCACTATTATTATTATTTATTATTAAAGCGCCATTCATTCCATGCAAAGGGGTTTACACACGCAGGGGCGTAGCTAAAGGCTCATGGGCCCTGGTGCAAGAGTTCAGCTTGCCCCCCTCCCCCCCTTCCCTGCTGGCCAAGTCAAAAATTGAACCCCCCCCCCCATGCCAAATTCTCACCCCAACCTTTTCCCTTCTAACATTACGTATATCACTACAGAACATACACCCTATGTTCTGTTCACACGACAGTTGTTTTTGCGGCCTCCGATCCGCATATTTTGCGGCTCAGATGCAGATCCATTCACTTCAATGAGCACTGTGTGCTGTCCGCATCTGTATGTCCATTCCTATTTTTGTCCTTTTTGCGGATCCGCAATTTGCAGACTGCAAAACACAACATTCGTGTGAGTGTAGCCTAATACAGCGCCCCATACCTCGTACATCCAGTGACATCTCCTCTGATGTAGACGTTCTCTTTCCTCATCTTCTCCTTTCAGACCAGACGCCATTTTTCATCTCTGCAGTTTGACAGAAAAAAATCTTAGTTTATTACTTTTCCATCATCCTCCCGTCTTCTGGACAAATCATCCTACCACCCCCAGTACTGTGCCACTAGTACCACACAGATAGTGCCCTTCAATAATTATTGGCACAGTGTCCTAAAATAACTGCGCCCAGCAAATAGTGTCCCTGACAGTAATAGTGTAAACATAATGCCCCCCAGTGCCCCCAAGTGCCAGTAAGAAATGCCCCCAGTGCCAGTAAGAAATGCCCCCAGAGCCCGTAAGAAATGCCCCCCAGTGCCCCATGTGCCAGTAAAAAATGCCCCCAGTGCCCCCATGTGCCAGTAAGAAATGCCCCCCAGTGCCCCAAGTGCCAATAAGAAATGCCCCCAGTGCCCCCAAATGCCATTAAGAAATGCCCCCAGTGCCCTCATGTGCCAGTAAGAAATGCCCCCCAGTGCCCCATGTGCCAGTAACAAATGCTCCCAGTGCCCCCAATAGAGCTCCGGTCCGTGATCGCACCAAGAAAAAAAAAAAAAACACTTATACTTACCTCCATCAGGCTGGCAGAGATGCGATGTAGGTCTCTTCCGGCCTGTGTCCTGCGCTGTAAGGCTCAGGCGGCGCGATGATGTCATCACGCCGCCTGAGCCGGCCTCTGATAGGCTGCAGACCTAGTGCATTTAGCCTATCAGAGGAACGGGCAGGGGAAACACCTCTCCCTCCCCTGCCCCGCAGCACAGGCATCTGTTTCGCCGTCCTGAGGACGGCGATACAGATGACTATGGAGATGAGTGCTTCCACAATGGAAGCGCTCATCTCCCTCTGCCATGCCGCTGCCATTGCCCCCCAACTGTGCGCAGGGCCGCGCCGCACCTAATTGGCGGTGCGGCCCTGCAAGTGGCAAGGGGGGGCCCTCGGGGCCCCCCTGGCTTAGGGGCCCGGTCGCAACTGCAACCGCTGCGACCCCTATAGCTACGCCACTGTACATACGTAATACAAAACAATTGCAATAAGCATGAACAAGATGAGTTACAAACTGGTACAGAAGGAGAGAGGACCCTGCCCACGAGGGCTTACAATCTACAAAGGATGGGAGAAGGATACATGCTGCATGGGAGAAGGATACAGTAGATAAGGGTAAAGCTGGACATATGGCGGTATAGTGGCAGCAGGGTTAGTGTAAGTTATTATTATATTATTTTACCCACTTATATAGTATCAACATTAGGTTGTAAGCTTGTCTGAAGACATGGGTTTTCAGGTTTCTTTTGAAGGTTTCCACTGCAGGTGAGAGTCTCTTATGTTGGGGTAGAGAGTTCTAGAGTATGGGGGATGCACAGGATAAATCTTGGAGGCAATTGTAGAGTAGAGAAGGAGGATCAGAGATTACATGTTGAAAGGTACTGAGAGATTGGGTCACAGATGTAAGGAGAGGACAAGTTTTGGACGGCCTTGAATGTCATAGTTAGTGTTTTGTACTGGATTCTCTGGGCATTGGGGAGTCAGGGAAGGTATTGGCAGAGAGAAGAGACAGAGGAGTAACGGGGGAAGAGGTCAGGGGAGGATTGGCCATACACCTTACAGGGAAATTTCCCGGTGGGCTGATGTCCAGGGGGCCACCTGAGCCCTCCTGATGGCCGGCCAGTAGAAGTTTTTGGTAATGTATTTTGTGCTGCATGGACTGTGGTATTTGGCTCTGTTGAGGTGGTATAATGTGCCACAATATGGTATTGCTTGTTCTGCCTTCCATTAGTTTGGACCCGACTACAAAATGGGGCCACTTTTAGTATTTTTTTCCAGGGCCACTTTAAGTCCGCCCAGTCCGCCCCTGGAAGAGGTGGATTAGTCGGGCAGCAGAGTTGAGGATAGATTGGTGCATAGCAAGGGTGCTAGATGGGAGGCCACAGAGGAGGATTCTACAGTAGTCTAGATGGGAGATGATGAGGGCATGTACAAGCATTTTTGCAGACTCCAATTTGAAGAATGTGTGGATCCAATAGATATTTTTGAGTTGGAGGCAGCAGGAGGTAGAAAGCGTTTGGATGTATGGTTTGAACAACAGAGCAGAATCAAAGGTCACCCCAAGGCAGCAAACATGGTTCAACCGGGAGAGTGTGCAGCCACTGACTATGATGGATAGGTCTGCTGGCTGTTGGAGAAGGGGGGGTCAGCTGACTGAGATGGGAAAAAGATGATAAATTCTGTTTTGTCCATGTTAAGTTTTAGAAAGTGAGAGGAGGATATAGCAGATAGTGGGATTTCGGATAGTAAGGAGGTGATATCTGAACCATAGAGATAATTATGTGTGTCTTCAGCACAGAAATGAAACTGAAATCCATGTGAGTCTAGGAGCTGTTCCAGGCCGAAGGAGTAGATTGAGAAGAGCAGGGGTCCTAGGACAGCCTTGAGGGACATCAACAGAAAGGGCATGAGATAAAGAGGTGGTGTGCGAGTGGAAGACATTAAATGCCCGGGCTATGTGGAATGATGTGATCCAGGAGGGCCAAATCTGTGACGCCAAGAGATGAGTGCGTTTGTAACAACAGGGAGTGGTCGTTGGCAGCGCAAGTTTCCACTGGTGTTGTCCTTCATACATTTTTTGCAGCTCGGACCCTGATGGCAGACCCAGGTATGTGAACCTTTACAAAAAGTACTTGAGTGCCCCTGCTGTGCAGGAACAGAAAAACGTAAATAAGAACAGAAATATGAATCCAGCCAATTCCATTCAGTGAAAAGTGTCTGTGTGCCCACTTTGATGCCAATTCATGGGACCAAGGTGGGCTCAACCAAATATGATGCTGGGTATCACCCTCTGTATGTTAGTAGTGTCATATCAGTGGCCCAAATTAATTTAACCCTTTAAGTCACTCTTTTATGCTTATTTTGATGCCCACTTGTGTGCTAGTCATTTCTTTATTCTTGCCACTTTACCCCAGGACCACTCGGTGCAATATATTTTATTACTGGAGGAAATTTTTAATAATTCAGTACCAAAATAATAAATACAAGTTATATGAATAAGAAATTGATTTGGTATGAAACGAAACATTTCCGAACCACGTGACCGAAATAGAACTACTCAAAACACCAAAGAGGTTTGTCCCACACCGGCTCCCGTAGCCGAGCACAACAGAACGTACCACTTTCAATTTACCAGGAGAGACACTAATTCAGGCTGTATGTCAGCGACATTGAATTGTGTCACATACTTATCTAGACGTGTCGTGTATTCCAGTTCCACCACAGCTATAAATCTATAATTGTTTATATGAATCAGCTAATAATATTAACACACAATGGTATGGTATGGCCGGGAAGGAATTCTTGATGACGTCACCGGGAGGGCGACCTATAGGCGTTTAGAGCGAGGGAAATTCAAATCTGTAGTTGGAGCAATCGCTGGCAGCTTTCATAGGGCAGGGAGGACCGGGGCTCGGCCGCAACATGTCGGAGGAGGACGCCGTCAAAGTGTGTTTGAGGGTTAGGCCGCTTATCCACAGGTAATTCTCTCCCGTATGCCCAGTACCTGCATTGTGTATATGTACAGAACGGGTCCTGTGTCAGGCTGGCTTTCTCGATATCTGTCACACGGTTCATGATCCCTAAGTATGTGAATTAATTCATCTGTATAGTAAGATTCAGGGGCCCCCACCCCAAATTAAAGGGGTTGATCAGCATTGCATGAGCTATGCAGAACAGGATGTTGCTGAGTGAGGCAGGTGGCTGGGGAGCAGGTAAGTATGCTTCCCTCTACAGGTCCAGAGATGCTGGTGGGGGTGAGTTGTCTGACAGAAAGTTCCCCCTGAAAAATAGACAATCTCTTTAATAGCCACTTTTCCACTGCTCATCAATGGTGGTGACCGCTCATTTACATATAGTGATCTCCTCCATCCCTCATCCCCACACAGAATTGTTGTTTGCTGGCAGCAGAGGTTGTTTAGATGGCACATTCTGCTACTGGCAGATGATGATTTGTGTCTGCACCAACATCCAATTACCTGATGAACAGATGTTTCGCTTCTTCATCGGGTAGTTGGCGACACCTTACACCGCCAGATAATCACTAACCAGAGTTCCTGTGGACTGCTGCAGGACTGGTGCGTCATGCTGGAAGCATCAGGGCACTATAGTGTAAGGAGGACCTGTCACCAATCCTGAAAAGTGAGATATTTGACTATTCTAGTTGGCCATACTTCCCTGAGTGTGGCATACCTTCTCTTAGGAATATGCACTAATGTCCCCAGATATTTCTGGCACCACACATCAAACTAGCCACATAGGTGTGGATAGCCTCTTTGCTAGAGGTTTCTTCCCACTGTGACTATCTCCTTCACACAACGTCCTGATGCAGCATGATCATGTGACATCTCTCGAGACTGCGTTGTGCCATAGCTTCCAATGTGACAGCATGTCACTCACACTAGAGCCGGGATGCTCAACCTGTGGCTCTCCAGCTGTTGTAAAACTACAACCCCCCTCATGCCCTGCTGATAGCTGTAGGCTGTCCTGGCATGCTGGGATTTGTAGATTTGCAACAGCTGGAGGGCCGCAGGCTGGGCATCCCTGCACTAGAGCGAGACGCTGCTGCAGAGAAGAGCCCTCTCTGCGGGGGTTGGGCTCTCCTGTGTCTGGTCTGAGTGACATGCTGTCTCGTCAGAAGCTATGGTACAGGGTGGTCTCACGAGATGTCCCAGTTGTCACAAGATCACGCTGTGTGACAGAGATCACAGCAGGGTAGCAGAGTAGTGACTATCCACACCTCTGTGGTTACTTACTTCAGATTGACGTGTGAGGTGCCAGAAATCTCAGGGGGACATTACTGCAGAAAGGGAGGAGGATGCGTATTTGTAAGTGAAAATATGCCATCAGGAAAGCATGACTAACTAAAATAAGTAAATATATCACTTTTTTGGATTGGTGACAGGTCCCCTTTCATATTTGTTTTTTTTTTTTTTTTTTTTTTTTTTTTGTCCCTTTTAGTCGCCATTGACTGTGAGATCTGTTTGGCTAAATGACCAGAATTGGACTCATTTATGATCCCAGTCATTGCCAACGGGTTATACAGCCAGCACCAGCCACGTATGGAGGAGGCTTATCCCATGTGCCCACTCCATACATACCCCTAGCGCAAATGACGTACGTGTATGTGATCTTTGTATTAAGGGGTTAAAGCCATTGTCTCCAGAGTTTAAGAAAAATCAAGAAGGCCTCCCCAAAACTTTGCTGGCACTGACATTGAAAGTAGGAGAGGACAGACAAAAGATGGCTGTCCTGATCTTCACTGGATCCACAATGGCGACAACAGCCTGTACGCGTGCCCCCAGCCAGGCCCCCAAACCTGTGTGTGTACAGGAGCATAGCACATTCATGGGTGGTGTGGACCTTCAAGAGCAGGTCATCACATGCAGTGCTGTGCACAACAAGAGTTCTGGTAGAAGTAGTTGTCATGACAACTGATCCATAATGGTGCAGCATTATTATTAATTATATCTCTATATTCTGGCTGATTTTATGAAGTTTTTTTTCTCTATTTTGTTGTGTGAATTGCCAAACCAGCCTGGAAGTTAGCATTAGAGAGGGGAGATAAATTAATCAGCTTCATTGTCCGTCTACATCTAAGGGCTGTATTACATTTAACGATTTTGAAGGGCGATTGTCAGGAGGGAAGCGCTCCTTCCCTGTTTGTTAGTGACGGAGACACAAACTCCTCCAGAATATGGGGAGGAATGATAGTTGTGCCATCGCTCGTCCCCATACTGACTAGTTGTTTGCCGCCATCAGATTGTGATTAGACCGCACAATCTGCCTCCGGCAAACTATGATCTTTAAGCATGCTGGATTGCACAGTGAGCGAGCGTTTGCTCACCTCACTTGAATGGGACTGACCTGCCCCTAGACCACATGAACATGTCATCACTCGACCTAAGAAAAGCAGAGAAGATCACGGCGCTAGCGCCACTGCCTTCTCAATCATTAAAGAAAAAAATCTCATCTCGGACAATGGGGGCATATTGCTGGGATATGCCCCCATTGTTTTATAGGTGCAGGTCCCACCTCTGGAACCCGCACCTATATTGGGAATGGAGCCCACGCAAGGTGGTGGCTGGAGAACTCCGATCTGCTATCCACCACCAAGCCGGCTCCCCATAGAAGTGAATGAGAGTGCACCGTGCATGACTGGCCACCGCTCCTATTCACTTCTATGGGCTCGATGGAAATAGCCGAGTGCAGGCTGCACATGCTCAGTTCGCCCTCGAACACTTTCGGGGCTCCGTTCTCGATATAGGTGCTAACGATATGCCCCCATTGGCTGTGATGAGGGCCCATACAATGTTTTTGGTGCTGTTTTTCGCTCGTTTTCCTCACAGAATCCGCGCCTAAAAAATGCCTCTACAAGCCTCCCATTCAGTTCAATGGAAGGTAGAACTTGCTTTTTTTTTTCCATGCTGAAAAAAAACAGCATGTAAAAAAAGAAGCAGCATGCTCTATCTTGGAGTGCAAAGTGCGTGAATTCTCCCATTGAAATGAATGGGAAGCTGGAAAAAAGGCACCAAAAATCATTTTCAGCATGTTTTCGAAATCTGTTATGGGAACATACCCTTAGATTTTTTATTTTAGTGCTTGGGCAACTCGTTTAAGTAAAAATATGTATTTCTATACTCTTCTCTCATTTTCAGAGAGCAAGGAGAACAAGTGAATCTGTTATGGAAAACGGACAACAACACCATATCTCAAGTTGATGGGACACGGTCCTTCAGTTTTGGTAAGCTTTTGTTCAGTCAGTAAAATGCTATATGCCCTCTTCAGTGCCCCCCAGTAGAGATAATGCTGCCCAAGAGTGCTCTCATTAATAGCATTGCCCTCCATAATGTGTACAATAATGCCCCTAGTGTGCCATGGTAGTAATTATGCCACCATAGTGCCCCAGTAGTAATAAAAGGCCAATCTGTAAGGCACCCTAATAGAGCCCACAGTAGTAATAAAGCCGCTATAGTGTCCCCAGTATAGTATCCTAGTTAACTGCTGTGCATTCAAAGATCAATGAAGTGCTGTGTTCTTTAAATACACAGTAGTCAAATAGGATAGCCCAGCGTTTCATCATGGAGCACAGATCAGCTTCGCATCTCAGTGATAGGCAGGGCAGCTCCGGCCCCGGCAAGTAAGCAGCACTACCCTCGCAGCAGGCAGAGCAGTAAGGTGACGTCACTATATAGGGGCATTATTAGTAAGCAGCACTACCCTCGCAGCAGGCAGAGCAGTAAGGTGACGTCACTATATAGGGGCATTATTAGTAAGCAGCACTACCCTCGCAGCAGGCAGAGCAGTAAGGTGACGTCACTATATAGGGGCATTATTAGTAAGCAGCACTACCCTCGCAGCAGGCAGAGCAGTAAGGTGACGTCACTATATAGGGGCATTATTAGTAAGCAGCACTACCCTCGCAGCAGGCAGAGCAGTAAGGTGACGTCACTATATAGGGGCATTATTAGTAAGCAGCACTACCCTCGCAGCAGGCAGAGCAGTAAGATGAAGGCACTATATAGGGGCATTATTAGTAAGCAGTGCTACCCTCGCAGCAGGCAGAGCAGTAAGGTGACGCCACTATATAGGGGCATTATTAGTAAGCAGCGCTACCCTCGCAGCAGGCAGAGCAGTATGGTGACGCCACTATATAGGGGCATTATTAGTAAGCAGCGCTACCCTCGCAGCAGGCAGAGCAGTAAGGTGACTGCACTATATAGGGGCATTATAAGCAAGCAGTGCTACCCTCGCAGCAGGCAGAGCAGTAAGGTGACGCCACTATATAGGGGCATTATAAGCAAGCAGTGCTACCCTCGCAGCAGGCAGAGCAGTAAGGTGACGCCACTATATAGGGGCATTATTAGTAAGCAGTGCTACCCTCGCAGCAGGCAGAGCAGTAAGGTGACGCCACTATATAGAAGCATTATTAGTAAGCAGCGCTACCCTCGCAGCAGGCAGAGCAGTAAGGTGACGCCACTATATAGAAGCATTATTAGTAAGCAGCGCTACCCTCGCAGCAGGCAGAGCAGTAAGATGAAGGCACTATATAGGGGCATTATTAGTAAGCAGCACTACCCTCGCAGCAGGCAGTGTAGTAAGGTGACGCCACTATATAGGGGCATTATAAGCAAGCAGTGCTAGTAATAGGCAGCAGGCTTTCTCAGGTGAAACGCACGTTGGGGGTGAATCTATACTGGTCGGTATCCATCATGGCTCTTAGTTGTCTGTCTTATTAGTTGTCTGTTATGGTCAGGGTGTTTAGCTTAGGCTTGTAATATTGTCTGATACTGTGGTTTTTTTTGATGTCTATATGTGATGCACTATGCACTTTATATGAGATATTGAGGGCTTTTCACAAATCGGTATATATTGTTAGTACTTTACCCTGTGGACCATATCATTCATAGTATATTTATGATTATTTCTACCAGTGTATTTTCATTTTTTTCTGTATACGCTTGCCACGACTTGTTGATTACTCTTTGGATGAATTTTTATGTGTATTTTACTGGAGATAATAAAAATCATTGTTTTCTAATCCTGTACAACCATTTCCTTCCAGGCAGTGAGCTTTAAAGGCTTTGTTTTTACCTGTGTTCTAGATCGTGTCTTCCATTCCCATGAAACGACAGGTCAGGTTTACCAGGAAGTAGCAGTTCCTATAATCCGTTCAGCTCTGCAGGGTTACAATGGTGAGTATCCCGCAGCTCTTATAATTTATATGAAATGATGAAACTTTGAGATGTTTGACGACTTATTTATTTTTGATATTAGGCACAATTTTTGCCTATGGACAGACTTCTTCTGGAAAGACGTACACAATGATGGGTACACCAGATAATCTGGGAATAATCCCTCAAGCCATTAAAGAGGTTTTCAAAATCATTCAGGAGGTATGATTATTTTCTTAATCACACTTTGCACCACGAGATACATTTTGAGAAATATTTTAGCTGCTGTGGCTAATATACTCCTTATGGAGCTTTCTGGGACTTTAACCTCTTGCAAAACTTTGTGTAATAACTTTATGAATGAATTATTACTGTAAAAACCGGTGATACCGAACTCTGTTTTGGTTCCAAGGTACCACTTGGAACCGGACCCGAGTTCAGTATCAAGGTTTTTTACAGTAAAAATTCATTCACGAAGTTATTACACAAAGTCTGGCGAGACTTCGCGAAGTAAATACTTCGGCTCCCGCTCCGTACAATATTACGAGGTTTTATGCAAATCTACTTCGGATGACGCATTCGAAGTTGATTCGCTCATCCCTAGTTATAATCTGACAAAGACTATATCTGTATGGAGTTTGTATGTTCTCCCCGTGCTTGTATGGGTTTCCTCCCACCCTCCAAAAACCAAACGTAGATTGTGAGCTCTATTGGGGACAGAGAGTGCTGATGATGTCTGTAAAGTGCTATGGAATATATCAGAGTTGAGTAAGTGAATAAAAGAAATAACAAATAAATAGCCCCCCCCTGTAGGGACAGGAAAAGTACACTCAGAGAGTTTAAAAGGGCATTCCCCCCCCCCCCCCTTCAGTGTTTTTCCTGTCCCTATACAGAACAGAAGCTGCGCAGGGGTCTGGGTTTCTGAGCTGTGTTAAAAGAAGAAAGATCCATGTGAAGATTCAAGAGGAAAGCAGAGGAAGCCTACTAAGTCAAGTAGCTCCCTGCCCTATTCATGAAATTCTGCTTAAAGGGGTTCTGCAGTTGTTTAAAACTGAAGATAGATCATCAGCATCTGATCGTCAGGGGCCCGACACCCCCGCCGATCAGCTGTTTGAGAAGGCAGCGGCGCTCCAGGAGCGCCGCGGCTTTCTCTGTGTTTTCCTCAGGCCCAGTGACGTCACGACTACTATCACTGGCCTGGGCGGGGCTAAGCTCTGTTCACATGAATGGAGCTTAACCCCGCCCAAGCCAGTGATAGTAGTCGTGATGTTACTGGGCCTGAGGAAAACACAGAGAAGGCCGCGGTGCTCCTGCAGTGTCGCTGCCTTCTCAAACAGCTGATCGGCGGGGGTCCCGGGTGTTGGACCCCCGCCGATCAGATGCTAATGATCTATCCAGAGGAAAGATCATCAGTTTTAAACAACTGCAGAACCCCTTTAAGATTGCAGTACATGAAGTACTCCTTCCTTACCCCACTAATCCTGCTGCAGCACTTAGTGTATGTAGTCAGGCTCAAGGCCCACTTGTTTCTGGCCCACTTGTTTGGTGTGGTTAGTTCTGAGGAACACAGCCTCAGTTCTAGTAAATAATATGTAGCTTTGGAGTTTTATTCTCCAGCCATTCTCTTTTGAGTACGCCTTTCAGTTTGGTCCCTTCCTAAATTTTAATTTTCGGTGCATCTCATGGGTGTTGCATTGAGCAGACTGGAGAAACGTGCAATTGCACTTCCCGGTAACTGGCTTTCTAGGAAGTCTTCACAGCAGCACCTATATTTCCCTCTTCCCCATTCATATTTTTTCTTGGTTTGAGTATTTCTGCTTCAGAAGTTCTTGGTAAATCACTGATGGGAGGAGGCCTTTGACCTCTCTGTGTGTGTCCTGTCCCTACAGCGCAGGGCAGTCTCAGGGGTTCTGTAATGGAGACTTTCTAGAATTTCCGGTAAACGTAATGGCATGTTTTTATATACAGTTTTGCTTTTTGGGTTCTACATCTTCTGTGTTTCACAGTACATAGCCACTGCAGATTGCCATTCTGTGATAAATCCTTCATACTCTCTGTCCCCAGCCCCTTACTCCCCTCTCTAACAAACTTCTGATTTTTCACCACATGAGAATTAAACAATTTGTTGCTTTTTCATTTAGATACCAAGCAGAGAGTTTTTATTACGTGTTTCCTATATGGAAATTTATAATGAAACAGTCACAGATCTTCTTTGTGATGACAGAAAAAAGAAACCTTTGGAAATACGAGAAGATATCAATGTAAGTGAAATCAATATTTTTTTTTTTTACTTTGCCAGATCTTCTAGAACCTAAACATTTGGAACATAGGTTTCCCCCTAGGATATGCCATGAAGGTCTCAGACTTGAGTCCCACGTCTAGGACCTGCACCTGTTTTCAGAATGGGGATCCACTGGCCTTTCTTCTGCAGCCTCTGTGAATGAAGAGGTGGCCATGTATACGTGTCTCTCTATTAAATTTCTTGGGAGTTCCGTAAACATTTGCTGGTCTAAAGGGTTGGTCCTACCTCTATCAGAAATTTATGACGCATCTTGTGGACACACCATAAATGTCTAAGATGGGAAAACCGTTTTAAATGGGTTGTCCGGGTTCAGATCTGAACCCGGACATACCCATATTTTCACCCAGGCAGCCCCCCTGATGATGGCATCGGAGCATGTCATTCTCCCTTGCCCTGTGCTGTATTTCGCAGGGCAGGGGCTTGTTTGGTTACCTGCACACACTGTTGGATGGAGGCTTCCACCCAGCAGTGTGTTCGGTGACCTCACCGGCTCTGATGGGCTGGTTTTAGCACTGCCCTAGCCGTTTTACAGGGCGGAAGCCTCTGCTGGGCAGGAGCCTCCACCTGGCAGCCCTAAGAGGGGCCCGGTTAGTCACCGGAACTCCTAAAAATGCCTTTGCGATTCAGCGCAGGGCAAAGGAGAGCATTGGAGCATGAACTGCTCCGATGCCCAAGTCAGGGGGCTGCCTGGGTGAAAATGGAGGTATGTCTGGGTTGAGCTCTGAACCCAGACAACCCCTTTCCCCTTTGAATCAATTTAGTTTTGCTTCCTTAGGCTAACATCACCAAAAATGGTTCTATTATTTTGAGCATCAGTTGTGCTCAGTTCGTATCAGTTTTAGTCAATTCCATCAGAAATCGGTTATATTTGATGTGAGAAAAAGTCCTGCATAACGGATCATTTTTTTAATAATCTGTTTCTTCAAACAGCTTAGAAGAACGGAAAGCTAAACGGTGATGCAAACCCGGCCTTGCAGTGGCCAAGTTAACAATCTTGTGCTTCTTTGCAGCGTAATGTATATGTCGCTGACCTAACAGAAGAGCTTGTAATGGAACCTGAGCACGTTTTGCAATGGATCAAAAAGGGAGAAAGTAAGAATCTTTAATTATGTCATTGGGGGACACAGCACCATGGGAATAGTGCCTCTTAAACTGTGAACTGGACGTTGCTAGTGAGGTGAAACAGATTCTGTAGAAGTGATATCGCGCTGCACTATTTATTTTTTTCTGGTTGCACCAATATCTGGTTTAGCAATATAAACTCACTGTTCTAAATGTAATGCTTGGTTTTTGGCTCAGCAGAAAAATGAAAGACAGTTGTAGTCTGCACAAACCTTTCAAAAAACCTATGTGCACTGCGGGCATTGGGTGAGACCCCCAGTAGACAAGGTTCAAAGGGATTGTTCGGACCTGCAAAAGAGAAATACATTTACAAGGTCCCCGGCTGATGCCGTTGCAGCCAATAACTGGCCGCAGCTCTTCCCTGCTCTCCTTGCATCATGTGGCCCAAGGGGCCAGTTCATCTCTGCAGCTAGTCATTGACGGCAGAGGCCCCGAGTGAAGGACCTTCTTCCATTTGCCTAGTCTGGCCAGAAGGGGGTTTTGTCAAAGATGGGCAATATAACCCTGTACACAGTTTTGCATGCCACCTTCATACATAACTTTCTGAGCCGTTCTAATGTTTCACTGTTGTGTTCTATTTTCTATCACTCAGAAAACAGACACTATGGAGAGACTAAAATGAATGACCACAGCAGCCGCTCTCATACCATATTCAGAATGGTAAGGTTTGTTTATTTATTTCATTTTAATTGTTTTCAGGGTTTTTGTTTGTTTTTTAACTAAAATATTATTTTAATAGATTGTTGAAAGCCGTGAGAGAAATGATCCAGGGAACCAGGAGAACTGTGATGGAGCAGTAATGGTGTCTCATTTGGTAAGTAATATGTTTGAAGATGATCATATGGAAGATCTAAAAAAATCTGGTCAAGTCTGCTCTTTGTAGCTTACCACATGTGTAATAAGACATGGGTTCCCACCCTTTTTTTTTTTTTTTTTTCTTCAGAATCTTGTTGACTTGGCTGGAAGTGAAAGGGCAAGCCAGACTGGTGCAGAAGGTGTACGATTTAAAGAAGGATGCAATATCAACCGCAGTTTGTTTATTCTTGGACAAGTTATTAAAAAGCTGAGTGATGGTCAAGTTGGGTAAGTGTATATTGGCTATTTTGCTTTTGAATTCTGTGAGTGCTTGTTTGTTGTGTGTTTTAAACGCCTACATTTCATCCCTTTTGAATATCGTTTTTAGGAAAAGCTGTGAACACGGAGATCCAATATTCTAGTAGCCTTGTATTTTAGATTTCTGCAGTTAACCTATATTTCTTCTTCTCTATAAACAGTGGATTCATAAATTACCGAGATAGCAAGCTCACACGAATTCTTCAGAATTCATTGGGTGGAAATACAAAGACTGTAATCATTTGTACTATTACACCAGTTTCATTTGATGAGACCCTAAGCACTCTGCAGGTAACTAGTCTCTTTATTCTCTACTTTTTGATGCCCTCTAAACGAAGACCTTATTCACATCTTCATCCATGGAGGATCTGGTTTTTTTGTATACCATGTTGCATCCATATGCCAACTGCACTGCTAGGCTGAAAAGTGGATTTCCAGAGCAGGTCCTACTAATGGTCAGTGAAAACCACTGACAGAAGATGGATGCCATACATGTTCTGTAAATGATTTTCACAAACTCTGAACTCAGTTGGTGTGTTTGGTCCATAACATGGACCAAAGTAGTGCATGTCTCTGTTTTTTCTCTGACCCTATGTCAGTGGTAAAAAAAATGGAAATATGAACACACACACACTAAAATAAATGGTTAAAGAAGAACTCCCGCAAAAAAAATGTATTCCATGTCCTGCTAGAAATGTTCATGATGTAATCTGTAGTGAATGTCATTTTCTTACAAGTGTCTGTATTTTTGAGTTATATCTCCCTGATGTTTCTCATGTGTGTCATGTGATTAGGAATTAGACCCACCAACTCACACAGTATCTTGTGTGGACAGGAAGTCTAATTGTCTATGCATTCCTAAGGGAGCCTCACTTTCAGTCTCATAGGAATGAATAGAGCAGTGACTGGCTTCCTGTCCTGGGTCAGTTGGAGGTCAGGGAGTTGGTCATATGACCAAGTTACAATTAGAAGAGAGGGGGTAACTCGTAAATACAGTCTCTGATGAGAAGATTGCATTCACTACAGATTATATCATGCACCTTTCTAACAGGTCAGAGAATAAAATTTTTTGCGGGAGTTCTTCTTTAAGCGTGCTGTCCATTAAGAACATGGACAGCACACATCTGATTCGTGTGTATAGGCCCAGGTGGTGCTCCACTCTCAATATACGGCTTTCTTTTCAAGTGAGTAGTAAACAATCCTTGTTGCTGTCAGGGAGGAAACTCCTGCCCATCGGATGAGGAGCATCATTATTATTTAGCAATAGCTGTGCTCTAGGTAGCTACAAGAAGCGTTCACACTTGCTATTCATGCTATCAATTAGTTTTACGGAGCAATATTTTTTTCCTTATGTCTTATCTTCCGACTTCAAGTTTAATAAGCCATAATCATATCCAGGATTCAAATATCGAAATCCCTCTAGCAATTTTTAATTTGTATCTCTTGGTGTATGGAGTGCTGTACTCCAACAAAACGTTATTTAAATGTATTCATACAAGTGTTTTGTTTCTCCTAATTAGCTTTGTGTGCGTTGAGCTTATGCCCTAGTAAGGAATTTGGGCACCCCCTGCTTGGGGTTCCCATCTTTCAGCCAGAGCGGAAAGCATAGTTCTAAGGCCCTGTGTAAACTGCAAAAAAAAAAATGCCCACATCCATATCTGTTCTGTTAGATGTTTCTACAGGAGGTAGAAATGCATACAGCTCATATTCGTGTTTTGCGGACTCAAAACACAAACGGTTGTATGCGTGGGGCCTTAGGCCTCTTCTACATGAGCGAGTTTTCCATCCGGGTGTGATAAGTGAAGCAAACGCTTGAATCCTGACCCATTCATTTCAATGGGTCTGTGCACGTGACCGTTGTTTTTCACGCGTCATTTCTGCGTTCAGGAAAAATCGTAGCATGTTCAGTACTCTGCACTTTTCACACAGCCCTGGCTCCATAGAAGTTTGAACAACTAAAGGCATCTGGAAGTCATTTGTTTTTCACTGATGGTTGCTAGGAGATGTAGATTGTTCTTCAGTTTTATTGTATGTTTTTCACGCGCATTAAAAAAAATGCACAAAAACGGATTGCATCCATGTGGAAAAGATTAAAACGCTGAACGCAATCACAGACAAAACTGATGGAACTTGTGTGAAAACCATCAGTTTTTTCCTGAACAGATCCTGCCACAATCCATATCGCTCATGTGAAAGAGGCCTTAGGTCCGGATGCGTTCAGGGAAACTCGCCCCATTTTGCAAGCTAGTTCAGTCAGTTTTGTCTGCTATTGCGTTCCGTTGTTCTGTTTTTTTTTTTTTTTTTTTTGTTTTTTTTTTTTTCCGTGCTGGTGCAATGCATTTTGATGCGTTTTTCACACGCGTGATAAAAAACTGGAAGGTTTACAAACAACATCTCTTAGCAACCATCAGTGAAAAACGCATTGCTTCCGCACTCGCTTCAGGATACAATGCGTTTTTCACTGAAGCCCCATTCACTTCTATGGGACCAGGGCTGTGTGAAGAACGCAACATGCTGCGTTTTTCATGCAACGCAGAACTGATGCATGAAAAAAACGGTCATGTACACAGACCCACTGAAATGAATGGGTCAGGATTCAGTGCGGGTGCTATGCTTTTACGTCGCACATTGCACCCGCGCGGAAAACTCGCTCGTGTGAAAGGGGCCTTAGAGTTGCTCCTGCTCTGCCAAACAACCCATTTGATTTCTCTTGTAGTTTGTTGATTATATTTCCCTCGTATACAAAATTGTGTAAATTATGTTTGGATCTATTCACGGTTTTCTGTTTTTTGTAGTTTGCAAGTACAGCCAAACATGTAAGAAATACTCCACATGTTAATGAGGTGTTGGATGACCAAGCTTTGCTTAAGAGATATAGGAAGGAAATCCTTGATTTGAAGAAACAGCTCGAAGAACTGGAGGTATTTCCCTGAACTGCTTTCCCAAGTAGTAGTATATAGAGTAATAGTAGTACATAGAGGTTTCAGATTTTTGTTTTATGGCTTTTTGTCCAACTGTTGGTAAACATACAGACAGTTTATAGTCTATAGTGGATTATGAAGTGAACTACAAAGTTTTGTTTTTTTTGTTTTTTCTTTTAACCATCTCTTTAGAAGTTAAAAAACTGCAAAATATAGATAAACCTTTACAAAAGTGCAAATATAATGTATAATGCCTAATACTGTTTGTTGTTTTTCCTCTTTTATGAAGGCCTCTTCTGAGACAAAAACCCAAGCAATGGCTAAAGAAGAACATTCCCAGTTGCTGGCAGAAATAAAACAACTTCGAAAAGAAAGGGAAGAACGAATATGGAATTTAACAAACATAGTTGTAGCGTCTACCCAACATTCCCACGAAGACCAAAGGGTATAGTTTTTCTTTTATTCAAAACTGTATAATTGCAGCATTTGGTTTGAAGGCTTCTTTATACTGCTGTATAATTGCCACTTAGAACAATTTCTTTGCGTTATTTTTATTTTTTAATTTATTTATTTTTTGCAGGTTAATCGAAAAAGGAGGGTCACATGGGCACCCGGAAAGCTCCAAAATAGCTTGCGTGCTTCTGGAATTTCACCCTTTGAAATTGGCTCTACATTAACTTCTAACCTTGCCAAGCGACCAAAGGTTACCGACATTTCACCAATACCGGAGATTGATGATTGTAAGTGTGTGTTGTATGCAAGTAGTCAGGTATTCACCTTGAAAGATGTTTTAAGTGTTCTTCTTTTTTTTTTTTTTTTTTTAATTCAGCTGTTTGTACAGAATTTTCTGATTTCGACGATGCAAGCCGTGTACTTGATGACTTCAGTCAAGATGCAGACTGGAATTTTGGAAGTAGAGTCACTCACAGGGAAAAGACAACAGCTCTGTCTCATTCTATGATAGATTTTTCGTCAGACAGCTCAAGGTTGGTTTGTTGTTTTTTTTTTTTTGTTTGTTTTTTTTTATTTTACCCTGTAAATATTTGTCCAATATAATATATAATTCATTATCCTCATCCAGTGCCCTGGCAAAAGACTCTTCCCTTCAAAAATGTAAAGAGCTGGAGCTGAAAGTTGCTGAGTTACAAAACCAGCTGACAAAAGTGAGTAAAGAATATGAGGTGGAATCCAGGAAAAGAGAATCTCTAGAAAAAGAGACAGCGGAGCTACAACAGCAGCAACTTCAATCAAAAAATGAGCGTGATGAGCTTATGCGGACCCTGGAGCTGGAAATAATTAGCTTGAAAGACCAGATCAGGAATGGACATGACAGCACACAAGCTCCTCTGCCTGGAGACAGCGTGGACATACGTGAAGAGCTGACAGCACAGAAAACCGACGAGGAACAAGGACCACAGAAACTGGATGAATCTCACCTCGGTGCTCAGTTGGATGGACCTTGCCCGGAACCTGCTCGGGAACAACTTTCAAGCCATATTCATGATCTTTGCCGAGAACAAATACAAATGCTTGAGCAAAAGATTGCAGATCTGGAAGAGAACGCAAGTCCTCAAAATGTGAGAAACAGCAGGTTTTATTTATTCGTTTACAGGGGTTCTCCGGGAATGATTTAAAATAGCTGCCAACAGTCTGTCCTAGAGTATGAGCAGGACTGGCTGCCACCGCTTGTAGAGCTACATACGGATGAAGGGGCAGGGCTTCATTACGCTCTTGCATTTGCATATACTACACACTGGCGAGCGTTCCTGTTGGACTGCTCAGCCATGATGGAATATCATATAGCAGGATCACATTACCATCTACTGTAGAGACAACCAATCCTCAAATACTAGGACAGGTTTCTGGCGACCGTTTTAAAGAGGACCTGTCACCGCTCCTGACATCTCTGTTTTAGTAGCTCCATGCATTCCTTATAACGATTCTGGAGCATCCATTTTTATGGCTCTATGCTGTACCATTCCTTTATTATTTGCACTAGAAGTTAAGAATAAATTACTAGCAGTCTGCAGTAAGGGTACAGAGGGGAGGTAACCAGTTTGGGGTGTGTACCTGCACAGACTGACTCTATCCAATCAGTGCTGCCATTTTCAGACTGTGCAGGGACACACCTCCAACTTGTTACCTCCCCTCTCTACCCTTACTGAAGACAAATAGCAATTCATTCATAACTTCTAGTGCAAATAATAAAGCAATGGCACAACATAGATACATAAGAATAGATGCTCCAGAATTGTTATTACATGGGGAATGCATGAAGCGATTAAAACAGGCATGTCAGGAGTGGTGAAAGGTCCTCTTTAAATCATTCCTCCCTTTAAAGAGGACCTTTCACTGGTCCTGACGTTACAATATTAGTACCTGGCAGTGTAGGGCATGATGAGTAGATGTTGTTTTTTTCCCCCAGCTCTGCTACTCCGTTCCTCCCTGTGCCCTCCTTCACTTTTAACGCCCTGTATGCTAATCAATAGCATAGCTACAGGGAGGAGGAGACAGCCGTGTTTCTCAGGAGACGTCTCCTTCTCCCTGGCTGTGATGCTCTCCGCTGCGTTTTATGCACCACGAAATATACGCGGTCATGTGAATGCACCCTTATGCTTTTCCTGTTTGTCTACTTTGGTGTTACATACTGTACATTTGACAATCCGATATACTTTAGCAAGCCCAGTCATTCCCATGATGGAGGTGTTCAGTCTTGTAAAGTGTGGTAACGGTCTTTAATTTAGTGTTTTGTACTGAAACATGAATATGTAATAATGATAAATGATTTATTTCCAGAATGAGCAAAATTACTTTATGGAAAGCGTTCAAATATGTGAAGCTCTATTGGCGGAGAAAGTAAGTTATCATTCAGTATCTGTTTGAGCATATCATGTGCCACTATTTTAAATTGATATTAATTTTTATCACTTTTTGTTTTGTACTTAGCAAAGTGCTTCTGAGGAATTTGCCACTATGCAGAGTAACTTTGATCATCTAGTAGCTGAGAATGAAAGTCTGAAAAGAGAAATTGCTGACTTGGAAAAATGTCTTCAGGAGAAACATGAAACCAATGAATTTGAAAGGCTGGAGAAAGAAATACAAAAAGAGCATGAGGTAAGTCAAATAAATGCTGACAGCCCGACGGTCACCTCTCTAGAATCAGTGCAATATGACTGTGTAAGCATATATATACTGAATTTTTTTAAATACACACCCCTTACTAGATGCAAAATAAATTGCTTTGTAATATATCTTGGCTCTAATGTTATTACTATTTTTTTTTTTTAAAGTGTCGTTAATACCCTGTACATATAAAAAGGTATATACATGCATAATATAAAACAAATTATGTACAATAAGCTTGAACTTATCAAAAACTGATACAGATGAGACGAGGAGGACTCTGCCTGCAATAGCTCACAATCTGCAAGTCATAGAGCGCAAGTGGACTGTAAGTGGAGGTAGAAGCTGCTTAACTGCCTGTGTAGTGGCAGCAGGGTTATTATAGGCTTTTCTGAAGAGTTGAGCTTTCATTTAAAAGTTCTGTTGGAAGACCATCTCTGCTGGGGTAATGAGGTCCGGTGTATGGGAGATGTACATGAGAAATCTTGTAGAAGATTGTGTGAGAAGGAGACCAAAGAAGGACGTTTTGAGAAGATCAGAGATGACCAGTATTGAGAGAGTCAAGGGCCCTTTACACAGGCTGAAAATCAGCCAGGTAATCACTTACGAGCGCTCATAGGAACACTTGTTAGCTGTTATATGGCAGTGTAAAGGTGCCGCCTGTTACCCGATGAATGAAATGCAGTCTTTTGCTGGCAGCAGATCGTTCCATCTAAACAGCCTCTGCTGCTGTGAAATAATGACTATTTATGGGTACGAATGATTGGATTAGCGATCGCTCCTCCTCATACAGTGGAGGAGATCGCTGTATGTAAATGCAGTGATCACCTCCACTGACAAGCTGGGAAGGAAAGCTTACTTCTAGGGATGTGCGAACTTCTGTTTTCAGGATCAGCGTACAAGGTTCAGGTTATCTAAATTCTGTTATGGCTACCTCTCCCATGGACCATAAGTTATGGTCCATGGGAGCAGAATCCATTACGGGTTCGCTATCCCTACTTACTTCCTTACAATTACCTGCTAAATTGTCCTGTGTAAAGGGGCCTTAAAGGGGTTATCCCATGATTAATGTTAAAAATGAAAATCAGATATCATATAGTAACTGACAACCTCTTTCTAACAAAGCTAGAACCAGCCCTGTACCTCACATGGATCCAGAGATCTCCACATTCATTGCTCAGCTAGATTTATATCAAGCTGAAAGCTCAAGGGGAGTGTCTCTTCTGCTGCAGCTAAGTGGGCGTGTCTCAGCTCTCCCTATCACAGCTCAGGAGGCAGTTGAAGGATGAAACTGAGCATGTGCGGCCTGCTCAGTGAATAGGTCAAAGAAATAAGAAAAATAACAAACAGCAGGTGGCGCTATACAGATACATTTTATTGAATAACTCAGTGGCTATGATACATTTTTAATTACATTTAATTACAAAAGCATTCAGATCCAGGTGCTGGTTTGAAAACTACAGAATATTTTTTTTGTGGGACAACCCCTTTAAAGGGGTATTCTCATCTTGGACAATGGGGGCATATCGCTAGGATATGCCCCCATTGTCCTATAGGTGCGGGTCCCGCCGCCGGGACCCGCACCTATATCGAGAACAGGGCCCCCAAAGTGAAGAAGTGCGCACCGCGCAAGCGCGGCCCGCTCTCCATTCACTTCTATGGGGCCGCCGCAAATAGCCGAGCGCTGGCTTGGCTATATCCGTCGGCTCCATAGAAATGAATGGGAGCGCACTGCGCATGCACGGCCACCGCTCCCATTCATTTCTATGGAGCCGACGGAGATAGCCGAGCCAGCGCTCGGCTATTTCCGGCGGCCCCATAGAAGTGAATGGAGAGCGGGCCGCGCTTGCGCGGTGCGCACTTCTTCGCTTTGGGGGCCCCGTTCTCGTTATAGGTGTGGGTCCCAGCGGCGGGACCCGCACCTATAGGACAATGGGGGGCATATCCTAGCGATATGCCCCCATTGTCCAAGATGAGAATACCCCTTTAAGTAAGGAGGGAACAGACTGTGGGCGGCCTTTAATGTTAGTATCTTGAACTGAATTAGCCTGGCATCGGGGGAACCAGTGAAGAGAATGGAGGTGAAAAAAAGGGGTAGAGGTGGTAGGGTTGAGGCACAGTTGAGGATGGGTTGGAGAGGCGCAAGTGTGTTACATGGGAGCAGGATGTTGCAGCAGTCCAGACAGGAGATTAGGGCATGGAATAGCATTTTAGTTGACTGAAGTGAAGGAGTGGTTACAAGAAATGTTTTTGAGTTGGAGGTGTTAGGGGCTTACATGTGTGACTTAAAGGACAGGGAAGAATCAAATGTTATCGCAAAGCAGCAGACTTCTGTCACTGGAGAATGTGTGGAGCCGTTAACTATAATTGATGAATTCTGTTTTCTCCATGTTAAAGGGTTTGCCCCATTTCAGCAAATAGCATTTATTATGTAGTGGAAGTTAATACAAAATGTATTGTTATCCATATTGCCTCCTTTGCTGGCTGGATTATTTTTTCCCATCACATTATGCACTTCTTGTTTCCATGGTTCCGACCACCCTGCAGTCCATCAGTGGTGGTTGTGTTTCCATACAATAGGAAAAAGCAGTAGCCTAGATACAGTCCATCGTTCCAATTGCTCTGCTGCATTCTCTTCAGGCTGGCAGCTCAGGGGTGTGTTCTTTCGCAGGGGGTGTGTCCTTTCTACTACAGCTCTCTCCCTGTAACTGTCAGATTCTAATAGTAAATATGACTGGTGGTAGTTGAAGAATGGAAATGACCATAAGCAACCACCTCCAGTATGTGGATGTGCACATTACTATACAGGTGAAACACTAGGAGGCACCATTATAATGAAGTAAAGAAAGTATCTCACAAAGTAAATTTTGTGAATTATATTAAAATAACATTAATTGTAGCACAACCCCAGAGGGATTTTGAAATAATAATACAACAATATATTGGTTTAAGGGTTCTCTGAGAATGATTTAGCTGCCAAAATGTGAGCAGTACTGGTTGTCATCACTTGGCTAGCTGCCTATGGGAGGGATGAGACCACACTATGCACTGGCATTAGCATATACTACATATTGGTGAGTTTTCCTGTCAGGCTGCTCAGCCATGATGGCATATCGTAGGAAGGATCACATCATTACCATCTATTGTAGAGCATTATAGTGTGTAGTGAGGCAGTTGTGCAAATGGCGGTAACGAGTCCTGCTCACATAAGGGTTCCATTCACATGTCCTGTTTTTCTTTCCTGATTCGATGCTGATGCGGATCCATTCATTTCAATTGGTCCTGAAAAAAGCGGATCAGATCAGGAAAGAAAAACAGGACGTGTGAATGAATCCTAAAGGACAGGTTGCTGTCGGCCAATTTAAACCATTCCCCGAGAACCCCTTTAAAATTTATCACCAGAATAAAGTACAATGTGTCATCAGAAAACCATTTCCAAATTGCCTGTATGAATAAAAGCATTCCAAAGTTACCACATAAAGTAACACTTTGAAACAAGGAACTTTTAGTCCAACTGGCTTCTGCTGTAAGGGGTTAATTTTTATATTCTTGTGTGGTGTTTTTTTTTTTTGTCCATTTCTTCCATAGACGCTAATTGATTATGACTATGGGTGCACAGCTACCTGTGCTGATGAGGACTGCATCCATGTTCTTAAGAGCGTCTGGTCCTAGCATTCTTGCTCCACTGAGCAGACTATGGCCGCTTTCAGACATACATATTTGCAATGCGTATTTAGTCCAGATTTTATGTTCCGGAATCCGCTGCTAGTGTTAATGAATAGGGCTATTCACATGGGCGTATAATTTCCAGTATTTGAAATCCGCAGCATGTCCGAGTTTTGTATGGATTTGTTTCCAAATACGCACATTACAGTATGTGCAGTGCATAAATAATGAAGGAAGGAAGAAATACTCATGTAAATCCTGAAGCAATCCTGATGACAATACTGATGGTGTATCATCAGGATACTCAGCCAGAATACCGACTGATTTCAATACGCTCATCTGAAAGCGGCCTATGTCACATTTGAGGGGCTAAAAGATTTTCTCTTGCATGTCTTTTAACAATTTAAAAAAAAAAAACCTGTTCACTTTCTCCATACTTTAAAATGTGCTGCTTATACACAGCAAGCTTCTCGTCCACAATCTGGTGTGGTAAGACAGAAGCAGTATGTTTTATTACTATTCCTTAAGGGTGTCCACAGTTCTCACCTGGGCCCTAAAACACATTAAGCCATTTTTATTGTCCTGAAGAAAGTGGATAGTATTTAGACTGGTGGCTGAATTACTGGGATGGGGATTCATTTCCCTTTATTTCACCTAAACTTGTGATTTTTTTTTTTTTTTTTTTTTTTTTTTTTCCCTCTTTCCTCTGTGGTGATGGCTGTCTAATCAACAAAATGCTTGCTAATGCTTCCTGCCCTATTGCTTTATTGCTTTCCAGGCACAACTAATCCATGAAATTTCCAGTTTAAAGAAGTTAATTGAGAATGCAGAAGTGTACAATCAAGAACTTGAGGTGAGATTTTCTCGTATCGAAAATCTGTCGAATTTGTCAACTAAATATAAAATCCAATTTCTTTCCATCACTACAGACTCTGTATACATATGATTATACTACAAACATCTGGATCCCTTCAGAGAACGTGCATTCTTCTTCTGTCTTTTCCAGATCTCCTTATTCAATGTAGTTTCATTCTTGTCAAAGGAAAATACATAAATTGCAGCCGCACACCGCTACCAGATAAAGCACAAAATGCTATAGTGATATAGAATATTCCAAAGCTCATGCTATGCTTGTTTAATAAATTAGAGACTCTTGGCAAATACATTTTGTACAAAATTATCTGAGCCCATTCACCACAGTCAAGGTGGTCTCTGCAGAATGGGAACCTAACACTTTGTCCTACCTGTTACGTGCCAGTCTTGGCTTCCATATAATCAGGGGGTGTTTTGTTCCACATGCATGTAATGTCCACTTGCCTTTTGCCATTTCTGGTACTACAAAGGCCTCCCCTTCATTCTTACATTTTTTTAATTTTTTGGTGTAGATTTCTAGGACTTATTTTTGAAATATATTCCTGCTCCGTTATGGCCTAGTTTCTATCCTTTAATCTTAATTTTCACAAAACTTTGTCAAACATGTAGTTTATAACTAATGGGATTCATGTTTTACACTGCATTTACATTTGTGGTTTTAACCCCTTCGCGACCAGCGCCGTACATGTACGGCGCTGGGGCGATGCGGGCACATGGCGCCCGCTCGCGGGTGCGGCGGGCGTCATGGCCGGCAAGTCTCTGCTGTTTCTAACAGCAGAGACTTGCCGCTACCTACTGTGTCGGCGGCGTCTTCCGGGGTGACTAGATGCCGTGATCACACGTGATCACGGCATCTAGTTGCGTCTAAACCCGGAAGCGTTCGCTTCCGGGTGGTGTACAGACACCCCGTGTGGCCAATCGGGGTGTCTGTACACCATATGAAAACTGTAATCCTCGCTGGTGAGGATTACAGTTTTCAAAGTGCAATTCTTATTCTGGCCACTAGATGGCAGGCCAGGATAAGAAATGAGCAATTCATGGATTTCTGAGTCTATAAAACCCAGAATTGCTCATAAAGAAAAAAAAAAGCCACAATATATAAGCCCATATTTGAGCTTTCTAATAGTAAAAAAAAAATGTTAAAAAATATATAAAAAATAAAAAAGATGTAAAAGTTCAAATCACCCCCCTTTCCGTATAAGTAAAAATTAAATACCTAAATAACAATAAATATAGACATCATGGGTATCACCGTGACCGAAAACGCCCGTACTTTTAAAATATAAAAAAAAAATTCCAATACGGCGAATTGTGTGGCGGAAAAAAGCGTCCAAATGGCGATTTGCCGTTTTTTGTCGCTTTTTTTTTCTAAAAAAAATTAAATAAAAAGTGATCAAAAAGTCATACACACCCCAGAATGGTATCAATAAAAACTTCAGATCGTCCCGCAAAAAATGAGCCCCCATACAGCTCTGTACACATAAATACCAAAAAGTTATAGGGGTCAAGATATGACAAGGAAAAAAGAAAAAAAAAAGGGCAACTTTCTAATTATCACTATGAAAACGCAGGAAAAACTATACATATTAGGTATTGCCGGATTCGTACTGACCAGTAGAATGAAAGTAACGGATCAGTTTTAATGCACATCGAATGCTGTAAATAAGAAACCCGTAGAACTGTAGCGGAATAGCGTTTTCTTTGCAATTTCACCCGGTTTGGAATTTTTTTTCCCGCTTCCCACTACACCGTATGCAATATTAAATGGTGGCGTTGGAAAGTACAACTTGTCCCGCAAAAAACAAGCCCTCATACAGCTATGTGAACAGAAAAATAAAAGAGTTATGGCTGTTTGAAGGCAGGGAGCGCAAAACGAAAATGCAGAACCGAAAAAAGCTCCGGGCGCGAAGGGGTTAAAGCATGCTGCATATGCATTTTCAGTCTTTTTTTTTTTTTTTTTTTTTTCTTTTTTTTTTTTTTTGTATGTATGTATGTGTGTATATGTATATATATATATATATATATATATATATATATATAATATATCATAATACGGAGCTCATTCTTTTTGCTTAGTGTCCATTTCCTACAGGAAGTAGTTTATACCTAGTGGTTACTATGTAAAGTAATATATTTCACCTCACCTATTCATCATAGGACACGTGGGGGCAAAAAGTACAAAAAAGCAGATAACTCCATAAAGCCAATATGGATTAAAAGTTGAAGGCTTTATTATCTTCCACTAAAATACATGCCAACAATGTGGTAACTTGCTGACCTCTTCAGACCTGCTTCAGGTCCTGGTCATGGCATGGTTACTGTATCTAAAACGCTGGTTTTAATAAATGTGCCTCATTGCTAGCATGATGTTATGTTCTTATTTTTGACATTTCAGAATGACCTGGAGAACAAATCCATACTACTTAAAGAACAAGAAAAACAAATGGCAGAACTGAAGAAAGAGTCCGAAATTCTACAGAAGAAAGTCAGATATTCAGATCTTTCCGCATCCTTGGTATTATGTTTGTCTTGTAGCCATAAAAACTCCAGCTGATGCATCTGTACACGTCTGCATAATACATGATGTTTCTCTTCAGGGTGATGGTGAAAAGCTGTGTGAAGAAGTCTTTCAAATGAGACAGTCTCTTAGTGATGCTGAAACAGTGACTCGTGATTCTCAGAGGGAAGCTGCCTTTCTAAGGAGCGAGAATCTGGAGCTGAAAGATAAGTTGGTAAGGGCTGATCATTGCTTTAATATAGATGCATTCACCAATACTGAAATATATTGTACCTCATCATATTTTTTTAATGTTGTATTTTTTATATATGAAAACCACCAGGGAACTGGCGTATTAAAGATACACTTCCTGTACTGTATAGGCAGTACAGCAGGTTATGTGTGCTTTATGGCAGCGGAATTCAATAGGACTTTGTAGACTATTGAATCAAATTGTCTCATCAACAAGCGTTCATCTCTGAGCGGCTGTCCCTGCTCGTGAAGAATTTCCCCTGGCCACTTGATCGACAGATGTGGACATCCCACCCGACCCTGACAATCTAGCACCTGCTCCAAGTATCTCCGCAAGGTCAGAGGTCCTGCTTCCACTGCTGAAGCAGTGTCACCACACTTCTGGGTAGCAGCAACAAACAGCAGAGCAGAGCCTCTTCACTTGTGACACTACTCAGAGGAGCTGCGAAGGATTGTCCGGCCATATCAGTCAAGTGATGGAGGGAAATTCTTCACCAGCATGGATAGCCCCTCACAGGTGAAGAACTCTGGTTCATGAGATCAATCAGTTTGCTCATTCTTACTGTAAACTATGAGGTCTCCAAGAAATTAGTTTTTACTGAAGCTGAGCGCTGGCATAGTGCACTCCAATTCACTTCTATGGTAACAGTGGGGAGCTGCGCCTGGTGGTGGCCGGACCCCGGGAAACCCAGTGTCCTCCAGGCACAACTCTCCCCACTCTGTTCTTGTTGTATGTGCTGGGATCCGCACCTATGGGGCATAACCTAGTGATATGCACCCATTGTCTGTGATGGGAAAACCCCTTTAAATTTCCCCACAATCTTCTGATCTTTACCATACAAGAAGTCTGGAATATTTAAAGGGATCCTGCTGGCAGTCTCATCAGTGACTGTATAAACATGTTGTACAGAGATAGCTGTCCACTTAACTATTGAAGTCAGAAAGACCTGATGCATGCAGATCCAATACAACAAATGAAACCTATGCTTTTATGTGATTTACAATGGAACAGGCAGACTGGCTATAGACCCTACAGGAAAGTGTCCCGGTGGGCCAGTGCCCAGGGGGCCACCCAAGCCCTCCTTATGGCAGCTAATCTGATGCTCTCAACATTAATGCTAGAAATATCAAGTGCTTATGCCCCTGGCTGAATTCAACCGTATCGCCATGCTCAGGACAGTGATACAGTTGAATACTGCCGTAGGGGCAGCAGTATTTAGTGCTGTGCTGTGGTATTTTGTTCTTTAGGGGTTGTATTTTGTGCTGCACTAGGGTACTGCTGTTCCCAGCTACTTGTGTTGACCCACCTTCTGTCAATTTGGACCTGCCTGCAACATACTGTAGGGACACTTTTAGATTTTTTTTTTTTCCTGGACTACTTTAAGTTCCTAGTTGGCAGGCATATTCATGACATTACAAAGTTTGCTGAATGTGTTGTCTGCGTATGTATTTTGCATAGGATGAGCTCTCAATTCGCTGTGAGAAAAGGGAGAAAGACGCCTCTGATTGTGAAAAGCAGCTGGAGATTGAGAAGTCTAATTCCAAAAGGATGCAGGCTGACTTGCAGAAGGAATTGCAATATGCCTTTAATGAGATTAACCAGCTCAACGGCCTCCTGGTCGGGAAAGTACCCAAAGGTTGGTAAAGTCATTGTTTATATACATCTCCATTTCCGTTTTTATATTGGTGGACATTTATAAAGGTTTATGTAATATAATAAACCTTTACATAAAAATTTATTTTGAATATGGTATTAAACAAAATCTATGATGAGTATTCTGATTAACAGTAACAAGTGAAGCTTGAAGCTACATTACCACAAATAAACCATGCCCAAAAGTGGTGTCGATTCAAGAAGAAAGCAGTCATGTTTTTCTACTTGCATAGAACTCAATTTCTGATGAAATCCATTATTGCACGTCATAGTCCTTCTGTATTGCTTGCAGATCTCCTGTCTCGTGTTGAGCTTGATAAGCAGGTTGCAGACTATTCAAAGCAGTTGGCCAGTCTTTTGGAGGAAAAGAAGGTTTTGGAGCAGGAAGTTGCGAGCTTGTTGGAGTACAAATCTTTACCTAGCGAAGTTGAACACCTAAAAGACCAGGTGACTAAAAAAAAATTTTACTTTATTTTTTTTTGTAGAAGAATATTCATTTATTGAAACTAAGTATTTATAATTCAATATAAGAGTAATTAAAGGGTCAAGATTCTGTACAGATTACTTGATAATAGCCCTGTCCTAGTACTGTATCCTGTATCCCTTTTCTTTAAAGGGGATATACAAAACTTCCCAGAGTGGCCAACCCTCGGTGGTGATCATACCTGGTCCCCACGGCTGTGTTCAGCCTTGATCGCTCCATAGCTGGCTCTTCATCTGCTGCGTTGAAATCAACATCCTTTTCATGGGGGAACTCATTACTCCTGCAGCCAATGGCCCTGCTGCAGAGGTGCCATTGTTTTGGGGGGGAGGGCGGGGGGGGGGTACTCGGCTCTGTTAAACGGTAGTTACCTGGAAAGAGGTGGATTCCTGGTGTGAGACAGTTATCCTTTCCTTTCGGGAAAAGGGACTAGCTTGCATGTCTTTTTTTTTTTTTTTTTTTTTTTTCCCAGAGAAGCATTATGTGGAGATACAACCACAGCAATAGATATAAAAAATCTCATTTATGAAAAAGCACTGAACAGTTTGAGGTTTCCAAGAAAAACTTGAAGGGGGAGGGATAAATTTGGACTATGAAACAGAAGGAGGAATGTGTAAATATAGATACTAGAGATGAGCAAATCAATTCTATTAATGTGGAATTCATCCTGAATTTTCCCAAAAAATTGGATTCTAACAAACCCAAATATATTGCATACAGGGAAATCAAGAGAGAAATCTGCATGTGACAAACAGGTGCAATTCAGATTTCTTTCCAAAAGAATTAAAGTTTAGTGTTGCATGGTAGAATTTATGTATGATCCCTAAGCAGGAGATCTAACCATGTTGTCTGCAATGCTCCAGATCTTAAAATTTAGTCTACGGGTAAAAGAATGAGAAGACTCATGGTGGTATTCGAGTGTTTTACCTCTTCTCACTCCTAACAGAAGACTTACTTAGTAGCAAAGCTCTGGGTGTCACCCATACAACCTAAAAATTTACATGAGCCAATAGGAATGTGACGTGTTTTAGCAAAGAATGATGTTTAGGTCCTCCATAGTATACATCTGGACCCAATTGGGGTACTCCAGCGTGGGAAAATCAAAACGGAGGAATTCCTTTGTCCAGATACATGGCACCCCCTCTGTAGCCATCTATCTTTGATACCAAATATTGCAAGCCAGATATATCCAAGATTGAATTTTGTTGATGTACTAGGATTATTCTAAAGTGTTTCACAACTATATCATGGCCTTCTAATAATTGCTCAACCTTTTAAACAGGCATGGTAGCATAACTTCTTGACAAATTTTGGGTCCAAATCAAGTTTTATTTATTTTTTTTTCCTGAGGAATTTCAGAGAATCAGGCCCAAAACAAATTTTAAAGAATTTGTTTATCTATAATGTGGACCCATTCATGGTGATGTTTTTTTTCAGGAGCTTTGCAGCAGATAGTCAATTGGAAATGGACTTGATGGCACTCACACTTCTGGCAGCAGCTTATCTCCCAGAAGAACAAAAGTGTCAGGCAAAAATATTTACCCAGTCTCTCTCCCCTGACATTTGAGGGAGAGTGGGGAGCTCCCTACACACATTTAACTGTTGGTCGAACCCGCCAATCTTGGTGGATTCGGCTGACAGTACATTATTGTGTATGGAAGGGGGGGCCCAAGAACTGGTGGTTTTTTGGTGTCTGGGATTCTGTTGACTTAAAACTAGAAAGACCTTTTTCCAGGATTTGCAGCAGAATGCAAGAACAATCTGATTTCTCTATGTGGTGATTTCAGAAGGGTGTAAAAGAGGCCTACCAGCTTCAAAGTTCACCATTTCTCATTGAATTCAGTTGGCTGTCTCTTAGGAGTACAGAGCCAAAGGCAGAAGGCCTCCCGTTTGTCACAGCCAGTCTACCCGGGCTGTAGGGTCTTCTTGGGTGGTTCATCACAGGGGCTGAGCTCTACAAGTTTGTAAGGTAGCTACATTGTCCACTCCAGGTTTTTGAAAAATTTTATAGGGAGCAGACCTCTCTTGCGGAGTTCTGCAGGTGGCTGTTTGCAGACTGCACCTTTTTTCCAATTCCACCACCACCATTGGGAAAGGATTTTACGATAAGTACAAAAATCCATTTAGTGAATGTTTGAAATTTTGGTACTTGGACCCCCACAAATTAAAACTGCTAACATGGCAAGTTTTATAAAGTGAAGTATTTTAAGCCAAATGTGCATAGGACACTTATATAGATTACGGTAAATACTTTTTTTTTTTTTTTTTAATATTTTGCTTGTCAGGTACACAGAACCTCAGAGGAACTCTTCATACTGAAGAATGAAAAAGAACAGTCTGCCTCTATAATAAACGACCAAAAGCACAAGCTGCTAGAACAAACCGAACAGATTGAGAGTCTGACAGAAGAGGTAACACGTGTACAGGCAAAATGTAGACAAGCTGAAGAGCAATATTCTGATCTGAAGATGCTGCACGAAGGCTTAGAAGAAAGATCCGCACTTATAGCAGAAGATCTGAGCAAAAAGAACAGTGAAGCTGATTGCTTGCTGAAAGAAATGGATAAACTCAAGCAATCTTTGGAATGTGTTGAACAAAAAGTAAGATCTACCAATATCAGGGCAAATTTACTAAAGCTTTTGTGGGATAAAGTCACAAATTATGGGTCCTAACAAATTTGCAGCCTGATTTGCAACTTTTTTTTCACTTGTTGGGTGGGACTTGGAGGGGGAGTGGGACCAGCCACAATGCAACAATTTACTATCATTTACACGAGAAACTGGTGTAAATTATAGTTCAGATATACACCAGCTCATAGCTGTTATTTATTTAACTTTCTGCAAACAAATTGCTGGATGATGTGCCACGTTTTTAAGAGGATTGTGCTGCTTAAAGAAGAACTCCGGACAAAAATTTTATTCCATGTCCTGCTAGAAATGTACATGATGATATCTGTAGTGAATGTCATTTTCTTACCAGTGTCTGTATTTTTGACTTATATCATCCTGAAGTTTCTTATCTTTGTCATGTGACCAGCAATTAGACCCACCAACTCACACATAGACTTATGTGTGGACAGGAAGTCTAATTCTGTATGTATTCCTATGAGACTGAAAGTGAGGCTCCCATAGGAATGAATAGAGCAGTTACTGGCTTGCTGTCCTGGGTCAGTTGGAGGTCAGGGAGTTGGTCACATGACCCAGCTACAATAAGAAGAGAGGTTTTTACTCACAGAAACAGTCACTGATAAGAAAATGACATTCACTACAGATTATATCATGCACCTTTCTAACAGGTCAGAGAATAAAATTTTTTGTGGGAGTTCTTCTTTAATAAATTTGATTTGACATTTTTTGGCACTTTGTACCTGAAGACTTTAGACTAAGACTAGCATATGAAACGCCAATCTTAGTATGCCTTGCCCCATTCTGTGCATTTTCCACCTTGACTGTTTGTAATATTTTCCCCTTTAATCCTCAATTTATAGCTCTTAGCCACTCTGGAGGAGAAAGATGAGCTTCTTCAGGCTAAACAGGTAATATTCTTTTAGAGCATTTTGGCTAAAATACTCAATGCAATGCATGTCTCAACTTATTCTTAGTGTTCTTTACAGGAACTGGAAACTCATGTTAAAGAGTTGGAAGAATTGCTTAAATCTTCTTGTATGGAGAAGGATAATCTCCAAGGTCAAGTGAATAATGTAAGTTTAATAGATTTAGAAAGGTTAAGCCTTATTCACACGTCCTGTCCGTGCTCAAATCCGTGAGCAGGTGGTCCGTGGGTCCGTGGTTTGCCATCTGTGTTGCATCCGTGTTTCACTGACACTGAACAGCTGAAAAATAATTTTCAAAGCATCTCTTAATGATCCATGAAACACGGATGCAACACAGATGACATCCGTGAGGGATCCGTGGTTTTCACGGACTCATTGACTATAATGGGCGTGAGGGATCCGGGAACAAGGATCAAGATAGGACATGCATCTGTGCTAAAAACACTGACCCAGGGACCGTGCTGAAACACTGATGTCTGAATACACACATTAAAATAAATGGGGACTTGGGCTGTCTGTGGAGAACAGGTACAGCACACGTCCGTGAAACACTGACATGTGAATGAGGCTTTAGTTTGAGATCACAGACGGTCTAGCTTTAGGCTGTGTCATTAATGTCAAATTACTGAGGTGTAACTCTCGGCACCCCAACCTATCTGCCATTTGATGGGGCCATGACCGCTGCAGCCTCTTGAGTGTGTTTTTCAGTCCATACACACCATGTACACTGTTCTAGTGAAGGAGACAATGGTGCAGTACACTGAATAGCTGCCATTAGATATATGAAGTTCTGGTGTATGGAGCAAAGTAAGCATTGAAGAGACTACAGCACTTGCATGATAGCCACATCCCAGTCTTGGACCCCAGTGATCTGTCTCAGTATTCTTGGACAACTCCGTTAACTTATAATTAAACATGGACTAAAATGTATACCCCAGGCAACCGACACTTACACATTTTGAATGATCATGGGTTACAGCGTGCAGTAGGTTTTTGTTGGCTTTGGATTCCTGCTAATAATTTTACTCATAATTATGGTTTATTTCTCATGTAGCTGGCTTCTGAAGTTACCACTCTTAAGCAGCAAACGGAAAAGCAATCTGAGTTGTGCAAAGAAAACCAAGAACTGGAGGAGAAATATACAGCATTGTTATCTGAAAAGGAACAACTTCAGGAGCAGTTGCGTGTCTCTTCCTTGAATGTAATGCAGCCAGCGAATGCTGAAGCTTCTAGTAAACTGGAAGAGCTCCAAGAAGCTCTAAGACTGGCTGGTCAGCTTCGAGATGAACTTCTTGTTAAGGTGGAAGACCTTGAAGCTGAGAAGAACAGCTTAAGACTGGATTTAAATGAAAACATTGAACTGGTAATGATTTTCTATTTATCCACCTTTTACACATCAAGTCATTTATAAATGAGCTTATATAATTACTCCAGTGTGGGGAGCAGCATCCTTCTGGCTGTCTCTGCTCCTTTGGGTGGAAGTCCTGGTGGCATGAATGCAACACCAGCAATTGCAGTGAATGACACATCTAGATCTCTCTAAAGCATTGGAGATCTAACAGTAGGCTGGATTTTAAAGTGTACCCTTCAGGATTTAGGGTACACTTCAAAATCCAGCCTACTGTTAGATCTCCAATGCTTTAGAGAGATCTAGATGTGTCATTCACATTCACTGCAATTGCTGGTGTTGCATTCATGCCACCAGGACTACTTCTAACTGTAGGTTGGATTTTGAAGTGTACCCTAACCCTTTAAAGGTGATTTTTCTGTTTCTTTAAAGTTGATGACCTTTTCTTAGGATAGGCCTTCAACATTAGACTGGGGATCTGAATGTAGCAGCACTGCATCCCATCCATTGTTTACACTTCTCCGTAATTTCAGTAGCATCTGTATCTGTTATTGCCGTTCCATTCACTTGGTGATGAAGCTGTGATGAAGGGGACACATCCCCTTCAAACAGCTGTTGAACAGGAGTGCAGAGGGTCGGACCTCACCAATGTAATATCCTAACGGTAGGCCATAAGTTTTCAAGAAATGGATAAAGCATTAAATAACTGACAGAACACGCTTAAATGAGTTGTCTAGGTGGAAAAAAAGCTCTCTCCCTGCCGTTCCTTTCTTGCTCCCTTCATTGGTCTTCTTGTCCCCGTCTGTAAACTTTTTGTTGGATAGGGTTACCACTGTAGACAATGATTGGCCTCAGCGGTGATGTGTTTCCAAGCAGCAGTTGAACCAGTAATGGTGTGGCATTGAGGGACAAGTCACCCCTGAGTCCAGTCATTGGCTGCAGTGACCCTATCTGCCCAGAAGACTGAGATTGGAAGACCAGTGATGAGAGCTGGAAAAAAAATAAGGAGCAGGTGAGTTTGAATGCGTATTACATTGCAGAAATTCCTTACAACAATGCTAGGGATTGAATATATCAGCACTTTGATTCAGTTTTCCACCCCACATGCTAACAAATGAGTACAGTATCAGGATATGTTAAAGGGGTTGTCCAAGTTATGGAAAAAAAAATATAGCACTGTAAATCTGATGGGTAGCAATATATAACTAAGTTCAGCAAGTTTTAGGCAAAAAAAATCTATATTTCCTCATTTCCCTGGTTATCTTCTGGCCTTTGTTTACATGCAGTAATAACAATCTCTGCCCCTCCCCCTTCTCTGCAAAGGCAGTGAATATAAGTGCTGTGAGTACATGTCTGCCTGCTGGGATACTCAGCAGCATGTTGTTTGTGTAGGACTACAAGTCCCAGCTGTACAATGACACTGCTGATACACACAGGAAATTCTCCCTACCTGTTCTTGTACAATTCCTCTATAGCTCCTTGCCCAGCATTTGTCTCCTCTCACTGCTGCAGCTACTATTTGTTGTAAAGCCTTGAGCCCTCAGTGTGTTCTGGCTGAAGGGGTTAATGTTTTATCTGAAGTAATCCAGGGAGAGAGCAGATAGCAGGAGCCCGGCAAAGAAAGGGGGCGTGGCCAGTGACGTCTCATGTACAGACTGTTATCTGAACTCTGAGGCTTGTACACGAAACACAGACCATGGAGATAAGGTGACACCACAGGTCATGTGACCCTCAGTTAACTCTGAGAAACCAGCAGCTTTAGAAGCACAAAGTATATGGGAAAGTTGTTATACCTGACAAGTTAGAAACATATAAAGAACAAAAAAATAACTCGGACAACCCCTTTAAAGCGGCTGTCTCATGACAGACATTGATTGCATATCGGTGATTGGTCTGACTGCTTGCACCCCTGACAAATACTAGAATGAAGCCTTCAATGGACTTTTTTGGAAGCTGTGTGGTTGACTATTAACTGTACTGCACTGTTATATTTTCATTCTGTTGACTCATATCAAATGGACATTGAACACACAATCTCAGTTGTCAGGAGACTACAGCTATAATAATTTTACAGTACTTGATAAATTTGTTTTCATAATTTTGCGTCACCCATAACGTTCATATTTGTGCTAAATCTTTTTTGTACAATGAACAGTCCATTGAAACTCAGGATGAACTGAGGATAACACAGGAGGAACTAAAACAGCAGAAGCAACTAGTTACTGACCTACAAAAACAACTTAATGACTGTGCTGGAGATGTCTTGTCCCGAGCAGAAAGCCAAGGAAACGTTCTAGAGGAGAAGGTTAGTTAAAGGACCCAGATTTCAGCAGTTCCTATAAAAACATTAGTAGTGACTGTTTCTTCACAATACCGGTAAATTAACAATTATTTCTAAAACGGTTTTCCAATAACCATCCGTCCTGTTCATTAACAACACCCAGGATCTCATTACACCGAAGGATGTGTGATGTGCATAGTAATAAGTGCTGAATGTCCACATCTCCACAGTATTTCAGAGCCTAGTATGAATGAGAGAAAAACTTACCAGCCCTTCCTAACATAATTTTTTTCCCTTAAGAACATAACTTTTGTTGAAGTCTCTTGAAGGGGTTTTCCCTGTAAGAATACTTCCTTATCCACAGGATAGCCAGGACCCTCTAGCCGTTATGAAAATGGCGGTCCCAAAAGTCCCCATGAGAATGGGAAGGTGTTGTAGATGTGACTCCTGCTCTTTTCATACCTATGCAGACTGATGAGTAAAATATACCTCCATGATCACAGAGGGACTCTGCATGGAACCCACAGTGATCAGACACTTATCTATCTTGTGGATAGGCTAAAAGGGTAGGTTCACATCTGCAATATTTAACTCCAGTAGTCTGTTCCATCAGAGTACCACACTACTGAGTTACATAACCGGCACCACCGGATCCCCACTGACTGTAATTGGATGTGGCCGTTTTCCAGCATGAATGGTGCAATTCTGCCAGACAAATACCTCAGCATGAAGTGGAATAGTCAATGGGGATCCTTCGGTGTGCGGGCATACGAGATACGGTTACTCCAGTAGTCTGTGCTGGAACACAGATGCGAACGTAGCCTAAGTATTATTAGTGGGAAAACAGCACATTTAAACCTCAAACCCATTGTTTCCTGTGATTCTAGGCTTATAGACAGAACAGTGTATTTCTGAGCTCTCTGTGTTAGAAACATATCATGTGATAGGCATTTGTTGTCTTGACTGGTTTAGGGCTGTTTCACAGGAGCGGGTGCAGTCTGGAAATCGCACTCCCTGTGAGAGTGATCCTCCGTTCTGGACTTGTAGTCGCGCACAGAATTATAGTGATTTATAACGCTGTGTGCCTCTGCTTGATCTTACTTCTACAGAATCACACTGACATAAAGCTGTCGCTATAATTCTACAGAAGTAAGGTCAAGCAGAGGCACATAGCATTATAAATCATGATAATGATGTGCGCTTCTGCAAGTCCAGAATGGAGGATCATGTTCACACGCAGTGCGATTCCTATAAAAGTACTCGCTCGTATGAAATGGCCCTTACACTGCCAGTGCCCGAACCCTGACTAATGAAATCACTCTCCAAGGTGGCATTGCAGTTAAATGTTAAAGTGCCTATAAAGCAACTTCCTAATGCTTCCTTTGGTTAGTGAAGGGAACCTGCCCGGAGCTCCATGCTGCCTGAATGAGAGGTAACAAAACATAGCGACAGGCTCCCTTGGTTACATACAACAATTAAAAAAAAAAAAAAAAAAAAAAAAAAGTGCTTTGGATGGGTCGAAGAGTCAAGGGGGCAGCTCCCTGCTGGCTTATACCCACCAGGTTCAAAGTGGTTAGAAGCCACCCAGATTCTTCTCCCTGTTCATAGCTTGCTTTTTAAACAGTTTTCTCTAAAATGGCCCAGAGTTTGAGTAGGCAGGGAGTCTGCAGGTATTTCATGCTGCCTGTGGTTAAAGTAGCGTGAAGCTCCTGGTTACCTTTATTATCATTGTCGGGCCATATTTTGCCAGTTCCCATACATAGAAATGTGAACTGATAGGCTGGGGATTGATGTTAGATAATCTTTTTGCCAGTACAACTGTGACATCTGATCATTATTTGCTGAATAAACATTATACTTAATATATCCTACTGGCCTCTAATTGTATGTAATCTCTTTTGGTTACAGAAATATTTGTCGCCAGTAAGAGGGCAGTAGCAGAACTTGTAAATTCTCATGTCTGTCTGCCCACTTCTCATTAAATAGTGTCTCAGAAGTCTAGACAGCACTATATAGGTCATGGAAAAACAGTGTAAACATAACTCGAATTATGGCCTTGCTGGTGACGTGGCAGAGAAATCCACATTTAATCCTCATGGCACAATGATCACAATTGTTCAGGAGTTGGTCCCTTCAGTGCTCTTGATTTTTCCAGTGTTCCCTTGCCCTGAGTGACCACGCTAGTGCCCAATGAGGAGATAGAACTGTCCCTCAAAGCTAAGGGGTTGGTGCAGAGAGCTGAAGACACTGGGGATTTGTGATGGGGGGGGGGGGTCATTAAAATTAGATTTTCTTGGTAATGATCACCTAAATAGTGCTGTCAACAGTTTAGAGGCTTCAGAACTACTGACAGACTCCTTTTTAAAAGTTATTTTATACTTGCAGTTATCCACGATGACTGAAAAACTACAAAAAAATGAAGCAAAATATGAAACTCTTACGAATGAGAAAACGGAGCTTGAAAAAGTCCATCAAAGCCTGATTTCTGAGATGAAGCTTCTCCAGGAACGTATGCAATCTGCAGAGATGTCTTTGTCTAAGGTGGAGGAAGAAAATAATGAGCTCAAGCAAAAGCTTGAAGAGCAGCTGAAATCTAGGCATGTGGATGAGCTAATGAACAGCAGTACAAATCTCCAAGAAAGCAGAGTTCTGGAAAGGGATCTAAATAGACAATTGCAACAGGTTTGTAACATACAACATAACTAGCTAGATGCTTTAGTCCAAAGACCAGGTTGCTACTAATTTGCCATGAAGAAATCTGAGCATATGGAGCATAGAGTGTTTAAAGGGTTTCTGTCACCAGTTTTTTCTGTATGAATCAGGCTGACATTAGAGATGTGCTAATGTCACCTGATTCCAAATATATATCTGGTGCCCCCATTTTTATATAAAATGAACTTTTATTTTATGCTAATAAGGCCTCCAGGTGCAAGGGGCGTTACCCCCTGCTCCTAGAGGCTCTGTTGATTGACAGGACCAGGCAGAGAAGAAACACTCAATTCACCATAGCTTTTAAGGACCTTCAATGATGTCATGACCATGTGATCAGTCACATGGTTAGGATCACACAAACAGCCTGTCTCCTCCTAAACCATGTGACTGATCACATGGTCATGACATCATTGAAGGTCCTTAAAAGCTATTGTGAATTGAGTGTTTCTTCTCTGCCTGGTCCTGTCAATCAACAGAGCCTCTAGGAACAGAGGTAACGCCCCTTGCACCTAGGAGCCTTATTAGCATAAAATAAAAGTTCATTTTATATAAAAATGGGGGCACCAGTAAATAAAACAGATATATATTTGGAATCAGGTGACATTAGCACATCTCTAATGTCAGCCTGATTCATACCGAAAAAACTGGTGACAGAAACCCTTTAATACCGAAACAAACATGCCATTCAATCATTTTAGTTGACCCGGCATCTAAGTAAATGGATGCAGCTATTATTTGTGATTTTTGCTACAGGAAGATGATGAAAAACTACGAGAACAGATGCTGGCCTTGCTTCAAGACAAAGATGTGTTACATGAAACTCTGAAAAACATAACCGCTGAAAGAGACCAACTAAAGCTGGACTTACAGGAGAACATAGAAATGGTAAAGCAATAAACGTCTTCCTTCAGGACCCTGGACGTTCCACTATTGTCTGTGATTTATGTGTATTTTTATTCTCTGTTACAGTCCATAGACACACAGGAAGAGTTAAGATGTGCCTTGGATGAACTAAAGGTTAAAACTGAGTTACTGGAATCTCTCAGCACTCAAATAAATGACATCAAGGTGGGCGAAAATGTAAGTATTTTGTTACAGTTCTAGATAGTCAAGATGACGCACGCTCAGTCGGACCCCCGCCGATCTGATATTGATGACCCATCCTGAGGATAGGCCTTCAATATTGTAGCACTGTGCAACTCATTTAACAACATTTAAACATATGCTATACATCAGCCACGTGTATCAGACACCCTGGACCGGAGATGTTCATTGACTTCTGTGGGAAAGTTTTTTTAGAAATGTTCCTGTGGCTTGTGCAGGGAGAGGGAGTAGATGGGCTGTTACCATCGCCTACTTTGTTTGGTGGTTATCCTGTAATTGTAATCCTGTCTGTAAAGATTAATTAATTCTGGTCTGTACAGAACAGGAATTGTCAGCCTATTAGGGTTAGTTTTAACTGTGAACATTGCAAAAACTATGCTAAAGTTAATTTCTGATAAATTCCCTTTGAGGCTTGGGCTACATGCAAGCCATGTTATAAATGTCATTACTGCAACCTCAGTGTTTCAATTTGGGCAAACAAAGGTATGGTGATTTTACTACCTTCAAATGTTTATATGTAAATGCTAATCTTATCGAGTGTTTGCATAAATCCTTGAGAATAATGCATGTAAAACAGTGTTGTGATGTAGCTTCAAAGCGTTAAAAGGAATCTGTTACTTTAAGATTAGTGATCATTGAGATCCCACCTGGGGGACACCTTATGATGATCTTATCATGAAAGGACATTCTGATAAGTAGGGATTGGCAAAAGCAGAAAACCTCTAAGGCCTTGTTCACACTTCAGTTATTTCATCAGTTATTATGAGCCAAAACCAGGTGCGGGTCAAAAGCACAGAACAGAAGCAGATCTTTACATTATACCTGATCTCTGAGGAGGCTTCACTACTGGCTTTGGCTCACAATAACTGATGGAAATAACTGATCAAATAACTGATGTGTGAACTGGGCCTAAGATGGCTTGTTTAAAGTATGTAAAACTACCATTGCTGGTGCTTTTTCTGTTCACCTGCTGTAAAATATTGGGAAAATGTGCTCTTTGCTCTCATGGCCTTGTCTTAATTGGTGCTGGTTTGTGCCAAAACTTATGTCATTCAGGCCAGAACATAACTTTGTGGTTGGGCCATGTGTATTCTCAGGATAGGTCATCAGTATTTGATCGGTGGGGGTCTGACTCCCGGCACCCCGGCCGATCTGCTATTTGAAAAGAAGGCCATGCTTGTGTGAGCGCTGCCTTCTCTTCATTGTTTACCTGCTCACCGTTGCAACCACAGCAGTGACCAGATGTCATTACGCGATCACATTCACTTCTATGTGAACAGTTTAAGTGTTAGCACACCTGCTCGTCACTGCGGTTGCATGGTTTACAGAGCAGGTAAACAATGAAGAAAAGGCAGCGCTCACACGAGCGCGGCCTTCTCTTCAAACAGCTGATCGGTGGGGTGCCTGGGTGTTGGACCCCCGCCGATCTGATATTGAAGATTTATAATCAATATGAATAATGCGCACAATCCCTATAAGAATAGCTCAGGCAAGATGGCCACCACCATAATCACGTTCAGGAAATAATATACAATCGGAAAATAAAAACAGATTTGAAGAAAAAAAAATTGTTGCTATCTGGATTTGACTAGCAGATAAAAAATTTTTTATGTGGTTTCTTTTGGAGAAACCTGTTTAATACAGAAAACTGAGTTGTGTCTATTAATTTATCCTTAGGAAGACTTGAATAGGTTATGTGAACATTTAAAACAAGACTGTGAGAAATATTTAGCCCAACTTGATGTGGAAAAGTCCAGCAGAACTGAGCTCCAATGTGAAGTTGAAGAAAAGCGCAAGAAGATTGAGGAGCTTGAAACTAAATTAGAACATATTCTCAGAAACCTTGAAGAAACGGGTATTTTCAGTAATACAATCCTAATGTAAACCGGTAATTCCAATTAATATAGAAATCACTCACTTTTGCTCTGTTTCTATTGATCTAGAGTCAAAATATTATAAGATGGCAGAAAATCTTGAACTGGTCACAAAGGAAAAGGACAATTTAATATCCTCCATGGTTTCTAACAGCAATCTCCTTAATGAAATAGCATCTTATAAACAGGTAAGTTTTAGTTATTCTATGTGTTTTTTGTTTCTTTTATTGTAGATTTTTTTTTACTATGTATCCAATTTATCTACATTTAAGGACAATCAGACAAAAGACCAGGGTTTACAGGTCTCTGATGAAATACCCACAAACGGGCATCCGTTTCATACTGCTGCCAGTCAAGAAGAGATTGAAACGGAGAGAGATCAGTTGAAGGAAATCTTCAGTCAATTGCAGAAGCAACTCCATTTGCTTTCTCAAGAGAAAGTCGAACTTCAGCAAACCATCGATAATCTTAAGAAAGAAAGATGTGAACTGCTGACTGATCTCCAGAGACATACAGAGAATGTAAGTGATAATTTAGTAGCTGAGAGTGGTGACAGATAAATCAAATGGACTTTGCAACTTTTTAAAGAAATTCCTTTATGCAACTAATGTAAAACATCTAGACAGACTCACCCATGTTCTCCCCTCACTCAGACATTTCGACCTGTTGGATGTGTGGATTAGTGATGTCATCTACAATCTTTATATTATTCCATTGTCCTCCTTGTGATCTATGATACGGTCCCTTGGTGACTAAAGTCGCTCTCTAGAAGCTGAACATAATGTTTTTTTCGCCACCTAAATGTATGCTTTGAGTGGCAGTACCAGCCGCTACTACATGTCTGAAGGAGCTGCTGTCCTTGGTAAATAATGAATGTGACCAGCGCTTGCAATGAATACCACAAACCCCAAACACCCTCCAACACACACTTTGAAATATTGATGGCCCTATAGGTCCTATATGTCCTATTGAACCATATTTCCCACAACTCCCACCTCACTCCAGACAACCTCTTTAAGTCATGTCAGACATTCTGGTTTTCAAGGATACACACACTGCGTTACAACCTTTGCAGCTAGTCAGTCACTCTCTTCACCTCTTTATTCTTCCAATCAATTCTGACTTGGGGTTGCAATGTCCACTGAAAATAAATCAAATATAGTTGTAGTTTATACCTGTCAATTGTTTTTTGTTTTTGTTTTTTTCTTAAATCTAGTCCACAAGATCACAGGAAGAGCTACAGAGATGCCAAGAGGAGTTAAGACAGCAAATCAGCTTTGTTAGTAATTTGAGAATGGAAGTTTCCAACAGTACCTCTATAGATGAAAAGGGAACAGAAACTGACCTGATGCCACCCTTGGAAGAAGAGGTAGTCCCTTTGTCTCTGGTTATTTGAAGTAGAGGAATATCACTTGATGCAATCAAGTAGTGCTTTTATTGTATTTTTTGAGCATTGCAATTTAATGGTTTTGGGTTTTGAACTCTTGATCTTGCAGGTTCTTGGCTTACAAGAAAAGCTGCTGCAGAAGAACAATGAATATCAACAACTTATTCAGAACATAGAAAAGCTTGGGCAGGACAAGAGCATTTTGAGCACACAGGTTGAAGGTCTTCTGAGGGATATGACCAAAAAACAGTCAGCACTTGAATCTTTACAAAATGAAAAACTTGAGGCTGAAAGGAAACTTCTTGATCTCGGGCAGCAAATGGAAGTAATTGTTCAGGAGCGGGATCATCTGAAACACGCAGAACAGAGATACATCTCTGAAATAGACCAAGAAAGTCAAACAAAAGATAATGAACAGGTATTTGATCTTTATCTTGAACGTCGAGTATTGAATTTTGGTAGCAAATGTATCCTTTAGCTCCTGAAGGCTGTGCCCTTGCAGATTTATTCTTCTGCTCCAGTGCTACTGAAATAAGAATCAATCAACTATGTAAATGGTCTTGGTTAAAAATATCCTATTGTTTTGTGAATGTAGCTCCTGTACGGGGCTATGCGTATGTATGATTGAACTAGAAATATATGCTGCTTGTTGTACTTCTTTCTACAGTGGGGTAAAAAAGTATTTAGTCAGCCACCAATTGTGCAAGTTCTCCCACTTAAAAAGATGAGAGGCCTGTAATTGACATCATAGGTAGACCTCAACTATGAGAGACAAAATGAGAAAACAAATCCAGAAAATCACTGTCTGATTTTTAAACAATTTATTTGCAAATTATGGTGGAAAATAAGTATTTGGTCAATAACAAAAGTTCATCTCAATACTTTGTTATATCTCCTTTGTTGGCAATGACAGAGGTCAAACGTTTTCTGTAAGTCTTCACAAGGTTGGCACACACTGTTGCTGGTATGTTGCCCATTCCTCCATACAAATCTCCTCTAGAGCAGTGATGTTTTGGGGCTGTCACTGGGCAACACAGACTTTCAACTCCCTCCAAAGTTTTTCTATGGGGTTGAGATCTGGAGACTGGCTAGGTCACTCCAGGACCTTAAAATGGTTCTTACGAAGCCACTCCTTTGTTGCCCTGGCGGTGTGCTTGGGATCATTGTCATGCTGAAAGACCCAGCCACGTTTCATCTTTAATGCCCTTGCTGATGGAAGGAGGTTTGCATTCAAAATCTCACGATACATGGCCCCATTCATTCTTTCATGTACACGGATCAGTCGTCCTGGTCCCTTTGCAGAGGTATGGTGTTCTTTGGATGCAACTCAGCATTCACTCTCCTCCAAACACGACGAGTTGTATTTCTACCAAACAGTTCTACTTTGGTTTCATCTGACCATATGACAGTCTGTCAATACTCTTCTGGAACATCCAAATGCTCTCTAGCAAACTCCAGACGGGCCCGGATATGGACTGGCTTCTGGCTTAAGCAGGGGGACACGTCTGGCACTGCAAGATCTGAGTCCCTGGCGGCATAGTGTGTTACTGACTGTAGCCTTTGTTACATTGGTGTGCCCCGCCCCCCCCCCCCCCCCCCCCACCCCCGTGGTGTTCGTGATCATTTTGACCCCACGGGATAAGATCTTGCGTGGAGCCCCTGATCGAGGGAGATTATCAGTGGTCTTGTATGTCTTCCATTTACTAATTGATTTCTTCACACCAAGCTGCTTGCCTATTGCAGATTGTCTTCCCAGCCTGGTGCAGGTCTACAATTTTGTTTCTGGTGTCCTTTGACAGCTCTTTGGTCTTCACCATAGTGGAGTTTGGAGTGTGACTGTTTGAGGTTGTGGACAGGTGTCTTTTATACTGATAACAAGTTCAAACAGGTGCCATTACTACAGGTAATGAGTGGAGGACAGAGGAGCCTCTTAAAGAAGACGTTACAGGTCTGTGAGAGCCAGAAATCTTGCTGGTTTTTAGGTGACCCAATTCTTTAAAAATCAGACAATATGATTTTCTGGATTTGTTTTCTCATTTTGTCTCTCATAGTTGAGGTCTACCTATGATGTGAATTACAGGCCTCTCTCATCTTTTTAAGTGGGAGAACTTGCACAATTGGTGGCTGACTAAATACTTTATTCCCCACTGTATCTGTCTCCTTTTGCTAACCTAGTAGGAGAGGGGCAGAGGGAAAGTGTAACACGTGACTGCAGGATCAGACTACATTTAGTAAAGCTTGTAGTCTGTTATCAAGGAAACAGATTGTCATAGACCAGGTGACCAAAGACAGTCGGATGATTTTAATCCAGACAAAGTTGTTTGATTTCTTAATATACATAAAGCAATGAGAAAATAACTGCAAAAGTACACAATCTTAATCTTAAAGGGGTATTCTCATCTTAGACAATGGGGGCATATCGCTAGGATATGCCCCCATTGTCTTATAGGTGCGGGTCCCAACGCACCTATATCCAGAACGGAGCGGGGAGCGCTGCGCCTGGAGGACCCCAGGTTTCCGGGGGTCCGGCCACCACCAGGCGCAGCTCCCAGCGCCGCTAATAGAGATGAATGGGAGCCGGGCCGTGCATGCGCGGTGCGCTCCCATTCATTTCTATGGAGCCGACGGAAGTAGCTGAGCCAGCGCTCGGCTATTTTCGGCGGCCCCATAGAAATGAATGGAGGGCGGCTGCGCATGCGCAGTGCGCCCTCATTCACTTCGGGGGCTCCGTTCTGGAAATAGGTGCGGGTCCCAGCGGTGGGACCCGCACCTATAAGACAATGGGGGCATATCCTAGCGATATGCCCCCATTGTCTAAAATGAGAATACCCCTTTAATGCAGTAGAGAAGTAATGTATACTTCTTGTAGCCTGCAGCCATGTCTTCTACCCCCTGTATAAGAGGAGGGGGCTGTATTTAGTCTGGATAATTTTTTCAACACTGTGAGCATGGCCTTTTTGTTGGAAGGAATCTTCTAGATAGTAATAGTACAAAATAGATTTGGTAACAGTGCCAGAGACAATGTCAATACTATCTGCTGTAGTACATACATGGTACCAGCCACAATACATACAGCTGAAGAGCCAATCTGCCCAGTTACGTAGTGATAATTCCTCCTTTCACAATTGTGCAAATTAGCCTTTCAGCAGCTTTGAAAGCTGAGAGGCATGCTGGAAATCAAAGGAAAATACATACAATGCAACGGCACACTGCCAACCAGATAAAGCACAAAATGCCATAGTAATATGAGGTATTCTGAAAGCTAATGCTATGCTTGTTTAGTAAATTAGAGATTCTTGGCAAATATATTTTGTACAAAATTATCTGGGCCCGTTCACCAAATCGTCCAGGTGATCTCTGTAGAACGGGAACCGAACACTATTTCCTACCTGTTATGTGCCAACCTTGGCTTCCGTATAATCAGGGGGTGTTGGTTCCACATGCATGCTGGGTCCCCTCTGCCTTCTGCCATTTGTAGTGCTTCAAAGGCCTCCACTAATACAGGGATGCAGGTACCAACATGCATGCCGAGTCCACTCGGCTTTATAGTTACACTAATTAAAATCAGCCTATGGAGCAGGCGGGGCTAGTCAGGAGTGCATGACCAAATGGAGTAGCCACACCTCCAGTACAAACTTACAAAGAAAAAAAGGAGATTTCAGTCAGCACATCCCAGTGTGCAGGTGCACGTTGCTATGGCTAAATGCACAAGGAAAGGAAAATACATACAATGCTAGAAATCAAGCTGCATATATAGTATACTCATGCTTATCCTGATATTATATTTATGGATATAGTGTTTGCAGAATGTATACAACATGTTTGGCCTCCGTTACATCTCTGCAGTGGTTGTAACCCAGCTTCTCCATGGCTGCTGAATTCCAAATTTGCTTAGTTATGTGGTGATAAATCCCTTCTAGACCACCCTGCCATTCAGGGCCCTAGAAAAGCTGGGTGACAGCAGATTATTGGGTGCGGACAGGTTACCGGACGTTATGAATTTGCCAATCCTATACGTGACACCCTGGTAACCGGTAAGACCCATACATATTCTTGCCTAACCAGGACGTGAGTGTCTTGGGTATTATTTTGTGTCCTGAGTAAGGGGCGTTTGGTGTGTTGTAGATAATCTACATTTTTAATTGGTTTAAATTAAACGTTAGGTTTTATATTTGCTACTGCCCTTTTTGAGCATATCTTGTTTCCACATTGCGTTAGTGTCAGGGGAGGTCCTAGTGCTTATACCCCTGAATGGGCTTGCCTCTTTTCATGACAGCAGATTGTTACCTTGGTACAATGTGATAGTCACACAGCAGGGCAGCATTGTTTGTATTTTATATAACCAATATGTCCCCATTGCTCCCCCATGAGATTGCTACCCAGCTTTCCCAGACTGCAGCATACCAGATCAGCCTGTTTGAGTTTGTAAATTCCCAGCATTGTAAAATACTGCATTTGCTAGCCAGGAAAAGGATGAATCGCCAAGACAAATTCAAAGTATTTCTGGATCCTGGGAAAGCTGGGTTTTCGTCATGTAGGACTGTAATAGAGAATGCAAAATGCTAAATCTGCCAAGATAAATCGCCCTCTCACTACAAAATTGTGCCGTAGCTAGGCACTTTTGCCTTTTAGGGTCCTGGGAAAAGCTGGGTTGCTTGAACAATGTAAGGTTTAATGTTATTTGGACAGTGTGTACAGATCCACTTGACTTGTAAGGCTTTCCCACACAAATTGAAGTCCATTGCCTAGATAGTAAGAAATCCTTCCTGCTTATATGGACAAATTTGACATTCAGGCACCTGGCAAAGCTGCATAGCACTACCTGTAGTGTCAGTGCACTGTTACTGTCTAGTATCCCTGCTCAATGAGGGCCATGTCTGACTGCAGGACATCTCTTAGAACTTCTTTCTGTAACAGTTTGGAGATGTCCAAGCAGAGTTGAAGACAAACTTTCCTTGGCAGATTATGCTTTTGTTTCACAGATTAGTGCTCTTTTAATGCTCCCTCTAATAAGATAACTTAAATTCCCCATAAATGACATTCCATCCATAGAGTACCTAATGATGTCTTATTATTAATCATTGCATAGGCTTCCCACTTTGAATGTGATAAGGAGTATGGAACCACTACATTTTGTGAAAAGGACCTTGAACAATCCAACCTCCAATCCAATAACGATTTAGAGCTACTGAAAATGAATTTGAAGAACAGTGAAGAAGAACTGGAAATGCTAAAAAGTGAAAAATATTATAATGAGAAAAAGATAAATAATCTTCAGAACCAAGTAGAACTTACCACTGAAGAACTGAAAAATATGAAGGTGGCACAGCAGTGTCTGGAATCAGAGATGGCTCAACTCAAAGAAGAGCTTGAGAAGAATATTGAAAAGGTAAACTATCTTTGCATCTGCTCAACTATGGGTTTTAAGCAGTTGAAGAGTTTGTCCTCTTGAAGACTCTCTGTCCATATATTCTTTGGGGGTATATGAAAGTGATGTGGAGGTGGCGTACATATGGAAGCGGGGGCAGTTATGTCAAAGCAGAGAGGAGGCGGACGTGGGCACTGGTAAGAGGTATTCCTGGGATCCTTTTCCAGAGTGTAACGCCCTGCTGGGCACTTTTCAGGCTAATTTGCATTTCAAACAAAGTTCATTTACTCTCAGACAATGAGGAGGAGAAAAAACAAAAGCTAAAAAATGAAAATTGTTTATCTCCAAGGGGTTACTGGCTATAGCTAGCTTGATTAAGGCTACTTTCACACTAGCGTTTTTAAATTCCGGTATTGAGTTCCGTCAAAGGGACTCAATACCGGAAAAAAACGCTTCAGTTTTGTCCCCATTCATTGTCAATGGGGACAAAACTGAACTGAAGACGACGGAATGCTCCTGAAAGCATTCCGTTCCGTCTTCAGACCGGAGAACAAACCGCAGCATGCTGCGGTTTGCTCTCCGGTCCAGGCATCCGCACCAAGACTGATCCGGAATGACCCCCAATGGAAGTCAATGGGGACGGATCCGTTTGGTGTGGACACACCAGTAATCCGGATCTGTCCTCCATTGATTTCCAATGGGGGGTCATTCCGGATCCGGCATACATACACACAGACTACATACATACAAACAAACATACAGACATACATACAAACATACAGACATACATACATACTCACATACTCCCGGGACGCCGGCAGCAGGTCTTCACGCGCCTCCTGCACGCTGCGATGACGTTTCCCCACTGCGCCCAGCAGAGGGCGCTGTGGGGAATCGTCATCACTGCGCGCAGGAGGCGCGTGAAGACGTTCTGCCGGCGTCCCGGGAGTATGTGAGTATGTCTGTATGTATGTCTGTATGTTTGTATGTATGTCTGTATGTTTGTTTGTATGTAGTCTGTGTGTTGTTTTAATGTGTGTCATGTGTGGGGCCGGAGTGCTGCTCCGGCTCCACACATGTATAGCGTTAGCACGGATCCGTCGGCACCCTTTAGGTGCCGGATCCGTGCTAACGCTAGTGTGAAAGTAGCCTTAGTTTGACTGTTTTATTGCGTATATTGGAAATGCCGCTTAATTACTGCTATCTCATTACAGTATACAGAAACTCGAGATGAGCTTAGAAGAACGCAAGAAGAACTTGAGCATCAGAAGCAGAGGGTAGAAAAGCTGACAAATGATAATTCTTTACTAGAAGCAAAGGTATAATTGTAGTCCTCTTCATATCCTGATATATCCTACATTGCTCATAGTTAAACCTTTCCAGGGGCATACTCAGTGTTTTTTTTTTTTTTGTTCTCTTATCTCCAAAAAGTCATCCTCACTAGAGAGAGAATTAGAAGAAAAGAATCATATCCTGAACAAAGCTCTGGAAGATGGACAGATTACTGACCAGCCTAAAGATCTGACTTCTGAAATGGAACAGGTTATGGAGGTCTTGAAGACCAAGGAGCTTGAATTGAAACAAGCCCAGGAGGAAAAAGAAGCAGTTTCTCAGAAAATACTAGAACTCGCCAACAAAGTGCAAAGTATTACACAAGAAAGGGATGACCTGCTGCACTCCAAGGAAAACCTAGAAGAAGAGGTACATTTTATATTGTAATTTTTGGGTAGAAGAATAAAACAAAACCTTAACCAAGACTGTCTCATTTACTGATATCAGCATTGAGCTCAGTAAATCAGGGGACAGCTTTAGATGATGGTTGACCAAACCAGCTATTTCTCCTGTCTCCTCCAACCTTTCTTTCCTTCTCCCCATTGGGAAAAGAAGCTGTAATTACACTGCACTCCCACTACAAAATAAGGGACTGCAGGTAAACGATTAATGAAATGCAGCACTCGCATGATCCCTGCAGCACCTTCAGACATTTTATTAGCAGAGCTGCCAAGAGTATGACTGTCACCAATTAGATACTAATGATCCATCTTGATAACAGCTAATCAGTGCCTTGAAACCAGACAATGTAGAGTTAGACAATGTGTTTCCATAAGTATATTTGAGGACCCTGTTTAATGACTATTATCTCATTACAGTGTATTGAACCTGAAGATGAGCTTCAAAGGACTCGAGAAGAACTAGAGCAGCAGAAGCAGAGGGTAGAAAAGCTGACAAATGATATTTCTTTTCTACAAGAAAAGGTATATTGTAGTTATCTTCATATTCTGGTATCACCTACTGTACATTGCTCATAATTAAGGAGGTGGTCACATCTCGCAGTTACTAAGGCGAGATGAGACTAAACCCCTGCCACCAGGCGCCAATGGAATGGTGCAGCGCTGTTTAAGTAGCTCCCATTGCAGTGCATGGGAGGTATGGGAATGGCAAGCTATGTTTTTTCCCTAACTATCTATTTCGGTAACTCCCATGCCCCACAATGAGAGCTACCAAAACAGAGCAGCGTCAGACCACTCTGTTATTTCTCTGTCTCCTGATGTTGGTGGTTTAGTCTCCTCTCTCCTTAGTAACAGCAAAATGAGATAACCCCAGAGATGTACTCATTGTTGTTTTTTTCTATTCTTTTCAAAAAGTCCTCTTCACTAGAGAGAGAATTAGAAGAAAAGATTCATATCCTGAACAAAGCTCTAGAAGATGGACAAATTACTGACCAGCCTAAACCATATCTTACTTCTGAAATGGAACAGGTTATGGAGGTCTTGAAGACCAAGGAGCTTGAATTGAAACAAGCCCAGGAGGAAAAAGAAGTGGCTTCTCAGAAAATAGTAGAACTCACCAACAAAGTGCAAAGTATTACACAAGAAAGGGATGGCCTGCAGCACTCCAAGGAAAACATAGAAGAAGAGGTACAGTTTATATTGATTTTTTGGGGGTAGAAAAAACAAAACCTCCTTTACCAAGGTTGTCATTTTTGCCATTACCTTGAGCACTGCATCCTGTCGGTCTCCCTGACAATGTTGATGCTGAGCACACGACATCGGAGGACAGCTTTAGATAACATTAAACTAACAGCTATTGCATATCTTCTCAATAGGAAGAGGGGGATATGCTGGTGACTTGTTTCCCTTGTTGAAATTTCTGTACGCCCAACCCTTTACACTGACTTTGGAGGGAGTATTGGGGCACCACCATATACATTAGCTGGCCTACATATGGGGCACCTTTAGGAGTGCTAGGACAGTGTTCTTCAACTCCAGTTCTCAAGGCCCAACTGCTTTTCATGTTTTCTGGATTTCCTTAGTGTTGAGCAGATGATATAATTAGTGTCAGTGCATCAAGACTTACCTCAGGTATTCATTCTGTGGGATATTCTCAAATTATGACCGGTAGGTGGGCCCTAAGGACTGGAGTTGAGGAACACTGTGCTAGGAGACAAGGCTAGTCTTGCCTTTGGGTTGTACTGGGACATCTTAGATTTTATAAGCACCGTATATAGACTGGAAGTAGTGAATCAGAGTGTGGTGTAGTTTCAGTAAGACAGTAGCACACCAAAGTGCACTAGCTTAAAGGGGTTTCCAATATTTTGATATTGATCCTCCAGGATAGGTCATAAATTTCAGATCAGTGTGGAGGTCTGACTCCCAATACCCCTGCTTATCAGCTGTCTGAAGACTTGTCACTCCAGTGAGTGCTGCGGTCTCATCCTAGGTCTGTGACGTCACATTCATCAGTCACATGTCCTAGGCATCTCTGTCTGTATTTTAAGTCAATGGGCCTGAGCAGCAATACCAAGCACAGCCACGATCCAATGGACAGGATTGTACTTCATAAGCTAGCTGCTAGGAGGCTAAGGCGCTCAGTGGCGCATCATGGCCTCCTCAAACAGCTGACCAGCTTGAGGTGCTGGAAGTTGGACCACCGCCGATCTGATATTGGTCACCAATATTAAAAACTAGGGCAACTCATTCAATGTATGTAACAAGTATAGACCTGTCTATGTAATGCTGCAGTCAAGCTCACAGTGGCTGGATCTCTCGCTTTGATTGGGAGGTTTGTTGCCTTTTCCACTGAAAAGTTTTATAAATAGGCTTCCTGTATCCAGGATAGAGATGACGAACTTCATAGATTCAGTGATGACTTTAAAATATGCAAGATGTTTCTGTCTGGCTTTATTAGGATTTAAAATGTAGAGTTTCTGCTTTTTAAGTAGCTTGTTTAACCCTTTCCCTGCTAAGGATGTTTCTCGTGTCCTTGCAGCCTGGCAATTTAGTAGCGAAGGACTTTGAAACTGATGGTTGGATGTCAGGCTGTGTAAGCCAGAGATATCATTTAGATTTTTTTTAAAGCTCTGAAAGCAAATTGAAACATACAAACAACTCTTATTAAAGAAAGAGGTAATCGCTATAGCTAGGTTGATTTTAAATGGGTTTAAAGATAGGTCATCGGTATCATCAAATCAGTGGGGTCCAACTCCTGGCACCCCTGCTGGTCATCTATTTGAAGGGGCCGTGGCACTTATGTCAGCAAGTATGCATTGTCGTAGACACAGCTCTCATAGGAGCACCACATACTATTCAAACCGCTGATTGGCAGGGGGCCTCAGGCCTCCACTGATCGGCTGTTTATGACCTATCCCAGGGATCAGCGCCTCTGGCACTGAGATCAGGACCTCTGGCAATCCAGCTGTTGTGCAACTACGACTCCCAGCATGTACATTTGCTCATCTACTCTTGTAACTCCCATAAAAGTAAATGGAGCACACTGGGAGTTGCAGTTTCAAGACAGCTGGACTGCTGAAGGTGTCCTAATGACCTAGGTCATCAATATGAACCAGAAAACGCCTTTAAACAGTTTGCCAGTGTGTTTCCATGAGTATATTTTAGGCTTTTTAATGTCTGTTATCTCATTACAGTATACCGAAACTCGAGATGAGCTTAAAAAGACTCGAGAAGAACTTGAGCAGCAGAAGCAGAGGGTAGAAAAGCTGGAAAATGATATTTCTTTACTAGAAGAAAAGGTATAGTTTTAGTAATCTTCATAACTTGATATCACATGCATTGCTCATAGTTCACTCTTTCCAGGGTCGTATTTGCTTATTTTTTTTCCCTTCTCTCCTAAAAGTCCTCTTCACTAGAGAGGGAAATGGAAGAAAAGAATCATATCCTGAACAAAGCTCTGGCAGACGGACAGATTACTGACCAGCCTAAAGATCTGACTTCTGAAATGGAACAGGTTATGGAGGTCTTGAAGACCAAGGAGCTTGAATTGAAAAAAGCCCAGGAGGAAAAAGAAGCAGCTTCTCAGAATATTCTAGAACTCACCAACAAAGTGCAAAGTATCACACAAGAAAGGGATGACCTGCAGCATTCCAAGGAAAACCTAGAAGAAGAGGTACATTTTATATTATATGATTTGGGATAGAAAAAAAAAAGCAAAAAACAAAGCCTAATTTACCTAGACTGTCTCCTTTACTTATGACATCATCATTGAGGTCAGGAAATCAGAGGACAGCTTTAGATAGCAGACCAAACCCGCTATTCCTCTCGACTCTTCCATACACATGCACTCTCACAATGCTGAGCATTCATATGTCCTTACTAAGAAGAAAGAAATACACAGTTGACGGGAGACTGGCAACAGCATATCTCCCTTGAGGGAAAAAAAGTTTGCCATGTTGAAATTCAATGTGACCAAGCACAGCGCCACCACTAAAAAATAGAGGGACGGCAGTTAGAGGACACAGGACTTGCATGAACTGTGTGGCCCCTTCCAACAGCTCATTGCCAAGAGTCTGACCGCCACCAATTGGATTATAATATCTATCCTGAGGATAGGTCATCCGTGCCATGAAACTAGACAACCTCTTCAAAGAGTTTTCCTATGTGTTTCCAAGAGTATATTTGAGGATGCTGTTTAATCACTATTATCTTATTACAGTGTACCGTAACGCAAGATGAGCTTAAAAGGACTCGAGAAGAACTTGAGCAGCAGAAGCAGAGGGTAGAAAAGCTGGCACATGATATTTCTTTACTAGAAGAAAAGGTATAATTGTAGTTATCTTCATACTCTGCCCTCCTCTACATTGCTGATTTCATCTTGTAATTACCAAGGCATGATGAGATTAAACTCCCGCCCCTAGGCGGCCGATAAACCGCGTAGCAGACTGCCATTTTAAGGTTTCAGTAGCTCCCATTGCTGCGCATGAGAGGTACAGAAACAGCATAGCTTCCTGTGCTAGGTTTCTCGATGGGAGCAGCGCTGGTCTGCTGTGCTGTTTCTTGGCCGTCTTTTGGTGGGGGTTTCGTCTCCTTCCCCCTTTAGTACTCACTGTTTTCTCTTCTCTCCAAAAAGTCCTCCTCACTGGAGAGAGAATTAGAAGAAAAGAATCATACCCTGAACAAAGCTCTAGAAGATGGACAGATTACTGACCAGTCTAAACAAGATCTGGTGTCTGAAATGGAACAGGTTATGGAGGCCTTAAAGACCAAGGAGCTTGAATTGAAACAAGCCCAGGAGGAAAAAGAAGCAGCTTCTCAGAAAATACTAGAACTCGCCAACAAAGTGCAAAGTATCACACAAGAAAGGGATAACCTGCAGCACTCCAAGGAAAACCTAGAAGAGAAGGTACATTTTATATTATGTGATTTTATTTTTTTAATCAAAGAAAAAATGAACCCCCTTACCAAAACAATCCTGTTTATGCCATTTCGTTGAGCACCATCTCCTTAACAAGGTCAGCACATAACATCAGAGGACCGCTTTGGATAGCGGTTTAATCAGACTAGCTTAATGCACTGGGTGCTTTGCTGTGTTTGCTTATGTTCAACAGAAAGAGGGGAATACGCCGGTGACTGGCAAAGGCTTATCTGCCTTTTTGAAAATTCCATATGCTCAACCCTTTCCTCTGACTTCAGAGGGAGCATTGGGGCACCGCCATATACATTAGATGGTCCTGTGCTTTATTTCTTTTTTTAAAGGACAATCTTTGAATTTGGGTTGCACAGGGACATCTTAGATTCTATAGGCACTACATATAGGCTAGAAGTAGTGAATCAGAGTAATTTCTTGTAGTTTCAGTAAGACAGTAGCACCCCAAAGTGCACTTGCTTAAAGGGCACCTTTCACTGTTTTCAAAATTAAGTACCTTTACAAACAGACTTTTCTTCCTAACGCCACTCTGCTGCCCCCCGTTCTGTTTTCACACCCGGTATGCTAATAGAGAGCATCGGTACAGGGAGGAGATGCCGATGCATTTCAATGGGCGCCTCCTACATCCTGCAGCACGGTCCAATCGCAGAGGAGTGTGTCACAGCCAGGAAGAAGGAGACTCCCATTGAGAAATACTGACGTAGTCTCCGCACTGTACCGATGATATCGATTAGCATTGAGGACGCAAAAACAGAATGGGGCAGCTGAGGGGCGTTTGAAAAAAAAAAAAAAAAAGCAGCATCAGCATAGCATACCCAGCTTGTAAAGGTACTTGGTTTCATAATAAAAAAAAAATCGTGGCAGGCCCTCTTTAAAGCGGCTCTGTCACCAGGATACTCTTTAAAGCGGCTCTGTCACCAGGATACTCTTATTACTGGTGTCTTTATAGGCATATATTCTGCCTGTGAATAAAGCAGTAATATGTACAGTAACTTTCTGAGCAGATCTTAGTGTGGTGAAGCTATAGTACATAGTGTATATGATATGTACATTGTAGCACACAGCTCTGCCCTCAACATGTCTAGTCCTGTCAATCAGGGGAGGGGGGATGTGTGCAGAGCACAGGGGGTGTTACAAAACGATGCTCAAATGATTCTTCTGGTGCTCGAACTTTTAATTTGTATATGAATAAAAGTGCAGATATCTCAGCAGCAATTGAGCATACAGACAAAAGAAAGGTGTTCTTTTAATCGTCATGAGGAGCCCTACCAGCCAGTATGTCTGGTTTAATAGGGTTAATCCTGGTGAGCCTCTTTAGAGGTTGTCTGAGATTTTTATATTGATGGCCTGTCCTCATTATGTATCATCGATATCAGATCAGTAGAGGTCTGACTCCTAGCATCCTTGCCAATTAGCTCATTAAAGACCCGCGTGACTAGTGATTGCTGTAGCCTTTCTAGGCCTGTGACCTCATGTTCATCAATCACATGGACTAGGTGCAGCTCAGTCCCATTCTAGTGAAAGGCCCTGAGCTGCAATACCAAGCACAGCTGCTATCCAATGGCAGACAGGTCTATTTTTGCAAATCTGACGTGCCACTTTGTGGAAATGCATTTGGATTGCCTTGACTTATCCAAGCCATTCTGAGAATTTCACGGGAAACCTCATACTTCATGTTAGTAGTAAATTTTAGTTATTTTTTACCTTTATTAAAAAAAATCCTACATTTATAGAAAATAGTGAAATTTTGAAAAATTTTATTTTCTCTGCTTATAAGACAGGTAATGAAAAATTATTTTATCACTAACATTCACCATATGTCTACTTTGTTTCTCACTACAGTATACAGAAACTCGAGATGAGCTTAAAAAGACTCAAGAAGAACTTGAGCAGCAGAAGCAGAGGGTAGAAAAGCTGGAAAATGATATTTCTTTACTAGAAGAAAAGGTATAGTTGTAGTCCTCTTCATATCCTGATACGTTGCTCATAGTTGAACCTTTCCAGAGGCATACTCACTCTTGTGGGTTTTTTTTCCCTCCTCTCTTTCCAAAAAGTCGTCTTCACTAGAGAGAGAGTTGGAAGAAAAGATTCATATCCTGAACAAATCTCTAGAAGACAGACAGGTTTTTGACCAGTCTAAACAAGATCTGGCTTCTGAATTGGAGCAGGCTTTGGAGGCCTTAAAGACCAAGGAGCTGGACTTGAAACAAGCTGAGATGGAAAAAGAAGCAGCGTCTCAGAAAATATTAGAACTCGCCAACAAAATGCAAAGTATCACACAAGAAAGGGATAACCTGCAGATTTCTAAAGAAAACCTAGAGGAAGAGGTACATTTTTGAGTTTTAGATGAGGGTGAGGTCAGCATTGAGCACAAAACATCGGGAGACAGCTTTAGATATCGGTTGACCAAGGGTCTATTGTGTGTGTTCTCTATAGGAAAAGGGAATACATTAGTGACTGGCAATGGCTTATTTCTTCTGCTCAACCCTTTCTTCTGTCCTAAGGCAAGCATTGGCACATCACCATATAAATTAGCTGGTCAATTTCAGCTGGACAAGTCGTCTAATGTGTATGGGCCAACTTTAGAAGTTCTAAGGGACACGGGGCTAGCCTTGAACCCAGACTTTGGGTTGCCTAGGGACATTTTAAATTGTGTAGGCACTACATATAGAGTATAAGTAGTGAATCGGTAAGTTCCCGTAGTTTCAGTAACATAGTAGCACTCTAAAGCGCACTTGCTCAGCTCTGCATCTGCATGTTGAAAATATAAATGACAGGTTTTACTGAATCTTTTTCCTCAAAAATATATATCAATCTGCTCAAGCTCCTCCTGCTCTATAACAAGCCCTTTTCAGATTGCATTGCATTTTGTGGTGACAGGTCCTCTTTGAATTGTACCTAAGTGGCCTGATTGCTTGCAGGATGATGAGAAAAAGCCCAATGTCACAATTTTATTACAGTAAATTTATTAATAAATTATTGGAGTCTGAAATCTTGCCTTAACGACTCCACAGCCCTGGTTACAGGTCTTCTTTAAATCTTGCAGGTTTTCCTTGGAGCTTTCTCTGAAATCTGACCAAATTCTTTTTCCTGTTTTTGAATCAGGCTATGAAATTAAGAGATGAAATGCAGCAACTACAGCATGAGTATACCATCTTAGCCAATGAACAGAGTAGGAAGAGCAGCCAGTTAGATGAGCTGGAAAAGGAGATCCAACAGCTACAAGAGAAGCTGCTCCTCAATGAGGCTTCCACCAAACAACTGGAGGATGAGAAGGTTGCACTACAGAAGCAGTCACAGCAGTATGAGCTGGAGGTGGCATCTCTTCGCCAAGAACAGGAGCAGTTCCAGCAGCTGCTTCAGAGGGCACGAAGTGAAAAAGAGAACATATATGCCAGTTTGCAAGATCAAGAGAAAGCAGTAAGTATTGAATAAATCCATATTACTACCTCTTATGTAATAAAATGAATGACCATTATCGTTTCACATTGGCAGGCTGGTGATCGCAATGCTGTTGTCTGGTTTTTATTCCCTTTGTATTTCTGATGTATATTTTTTAATTTAAAGAGGCTCTGTCACTAGGTTTTAACCTATGTATTTAAATACATAGGTTAAAACCCCTTGACTTCTACAGTTAGAACATACCTTTATTGCAGAGTACAGCGCAGCGGTTGTGCTGAAAAAAGACCTTTAATCTTTATGTTAATGAGCCTTCGGAGCACCGGGGGGCGGGCTCTTTCTTCCTGAGCACCGCTTCTTCACCGCCCCCCGGGTCCCGAGGCTCTCTCCTATGCCGACGTCCACGCCCCTCTGAAAATTGATTGACAGCGCTAGGCCGTTTGGCCTAGCGCTGAAATCCCGCCGGCGCATGCGCAGAAGCGCTTGCAGTGCCGAACACCGCAAGCGCTTCCATCCTTGTGCGCACGCGCCGTCACTTCGCTGAACCCGGAAGTGACGGCGCGTGCGCACAAGGATGGAAGCGCTTGCGGTGTTCGGCACTGCAAGCGCTTCTGCGCATGCGCCGGCGGGATTTCAGCTGTCAATCAATTTTCAGAGGGGCGTGGACGTCGGCATCGGAGAGAGCCTCGGGACCCGGGGGGCGGTGAAGAAGCGGTGCTCAGGAAGAAAGAGCCCGCCCCCCGGTGCTCCGAAGGCTCATTAACATAAAGATTAAAGGTCTTTTTTCAGCACAACCGCTGCGCTGTACTCTGCAATAAAGGTATGTTCTAACTGTAGAAGTCAAGGGGTTTTAACCTATGTATTTAAATACATAGGTTAAAACCTAGTGACAGAGCCGCTTTAAAATTGCTGTCAGTCTGCATAATTTAATTTCTTTATGTACAGTAGTGTATATGAATATGGAAAGAAAGGGATGCAAATAAGCTCTGCCTCTAATGCCACCGTACAGGGACATAGCTATAGGGGGTGCAGAGGTAGCAGTCGCTACCGGGCCCAGTAGCCTGAGGTGGCCCAAAGACCCTTGTGCCACATAAGAAGACACCAGTATTATAGAAAGTGCATGCTGGTCAAGTTACAACTCTGCCTGGAGGGAAGGGGTTAGGTCTAGAATTTTGCATGCCAGGGGGTGGGGGGGTCATTTCAATTTTTTTGAGGGAAGGGGGGCCCAAGCTGAATTCTTGCACCAAGGCCAATGAGCCTTTAGCTACGCCCCTTCCACCATATGTTAGGCAGCTATCCTATAAATCAATGTTTGACCCTTTAAATAGGTCCTGAGACATGACTCTGATATTAAATAAGCCAGCATCTCATCTGCAGACAGCTGTTTCGGGGGGATTGCTCATCATCAGTGCACAGCAGAGAGAACTGGCTTAACTGGGTGACAGTCCTAAGTCAGGATTTGGGGGGTACTATCTCCCCTTGGGGAGAGCGCCATAATCGGCGTAAGGGGACTTATAGCCCATACATGCTTCTCTGGAATTCTGCTGTCTGCAGATGAGGTGCTGGCTTATTTAATATCCAAGTCATGTCTCAAGGCTTATTTAAAGGTTCGAACATTGAATTATAGGATAGCTGCCTTACATCTTGTGGCATTAGAGCTTGCAACCCTTTCTTCCTATATATGAATATATAACAGTTTTAAAATTCCCTGCTGGTTCACAATTCGAAATGGAACGTAAAGTGGAGCCAAACTGCTGTCACATGTGCCACCAGATAACTAGTCTGGGTATGAGCTCTCATGTTGCATTGCCCTCTGACACCAGCAAAATTCTGAAATTAAATTTAGACAATGTAAAATTTAGATTGATACAAAAAAAGTAAATTTTAAAGTATTTTTTTTTACCATAATTCCCAAAATTTCACGCTTAAAATCTATGTGAAAACAAGTGCCATTGCTTTCATCCCACAATTGGCAGGATTTGTTATGCCCGATTATTTGTGCTTAATTCTTTCACTCATATATTTTATTAGTTAAAAATGGCATTTTGTTTTCTTTTACTTTCCTCAATACTTAACAACCTAAAATAAAATTCATGAAGAGTAGACTTTAATGCATATGTAGCCCAAAATACTGTAGTATGTATTACGGAGTATGAAAAATTGTATGGCAGTATTGGTGCAAACCTCAGTTTATACATACTGGAATGCCAAGAAAAAATAAGTTTTGTAAATTGTGACTGCTATGTATGAGCGGTAACTTACCTGTTCTCTAGCAGCTGTACATAAAATGGTCTGATGGGTTTATTTGCACAGCTACACAAAGAGCTGAGGTCTTTGCAAACAGAACTTCAGGCTGTAAAGATGGAGCGTGATGAGAACAAGACGCATCTAGTTGAGAAAGTTAATGAAGCAAATGAAATGCTACGGACAATTTCTTCTCTGGAAGAGCAAATGCAGCAGTTGCAGCAGGTAAGTTTGCTGCCATTGTAAATTGGTTACCACTTGATATATTTTTATGCTTTCAGTTGCCATTATGTTTAAAGGGCTTCACCCAAGAAAGAGTGTCATGAGTAGGGGGTCCTGTGTCCCTCATTTGAATGAAGTGGTGGTCAAGTGTGCGGACTGCTGCTGCTTTCAAACTTTTCAAAGTGCTGGAAATAACAGGCTGTGCTTGACCCCTTTTTGGTCTAATAGACTTTGAATGGAGTACTGGCGCACATGCTGCACCATCACTTCTTTGATGGGGAACACAGGATCCCCGTTCTCGTGATCATGGAGGATGCCCAGCAGTTGTCCCACCCCCCCACCCCCCCATACCCCACTTGTCAACTATCCTGTGTGTATCTATATTTGCATTATGGTTCCTGAGTTACTAGATTTTTTTATTTTGATAGAATTAAAGGCTATGGATACCTTCATATGATTGCATTTTATTCATTTTGGGCTAAAAATCATTTTTTCAGTTGGTCTCTATTAAAAATAAGTTTTGGTTTTTTTTTTTTTAGATACACGGGTTTAAAGATCTGTCTGTGTGCAGAGTATCATTTCCCATCACCTGACTGTTCATGTGAAGCCTCATCTCTGATCTCTTGCCCTCATAAACACTCATTGAAGGCATATTTATATCCGTTTTTGTGTATGAGGTCAGAAGATCAGAGGTAAGGCTTAACGTGAGCTGTCAGCTGATGGGACTGAGAAGGGATACTCTGCACACTGACAAAAAAATTTTAACCGTTGTTTAAAATAATTTTTAATGAATACCAATTGAAAAAAATATTTAGCCCAAACTGAGTAAAACACAACAAATTGCCCTGGAGGTGTCCATAGCCTTTAAATATATTGGATTGTTTGTCTTGTGCTGAACCTGATTGTTAATTACTTTATTCCAGGAATTAACAGATGAAAAGATGAAGAACCTTGACCTGTGTGAAAAGGTAGATCTCCTGGAGAAAGAAATTAGGGTTTTACGTTTAATACAGAGCGAACCTACACAAGAAGATGAACTAGCAGAACGTACTGAAATTCTACAAAGAAAGACTCAAGAATGGCAGGTAACTGTTTACAGGTTGTAAGGCAGGAGTCACTAGTGGCTGCCGCAATTGATTATTGCAATCATTCTTATTCCTCTTCCTAGGATCTTATGGTGAACATTTCCACTGTATACTCGAATCATCACAGTCTGCTGACCAACCTCTCCAGTGATCTTCAAAGTGAAACCGAAGCTCAGAAACAGTCAATGAGTGCAATAAAAGAATCTCTCTCATCGACACTCTCTAGGGCCTTTGGAAATCTGCAAACTGAACACATCAAGCTAAATTCTCAAATGCAAACTCTTCTCAACAAGTTTAAGGTATAGTTCTAGTCTATAATGATCTAAACTGGTAGTGGTATGTCATGTAGGCGTGAGAAGGTACATATTCGAACTGTGAAGATCCAGCTGTTAGAGAGCGCTTAGGACAATGCGGTCTGGGATAAAACACTGGCACTTCATATATTTGGTTCTGGTTCGGTAGTGGGGAATACATGGTTACTAGGACCTGTAAAGGTAACTGATGTGCAGCTTTTACCCTCTGATGCGCATAGTAAGGAAGCTGTAAGCCCCTTTGTCGTTTCCATTAGTACTGCTGCTCTGCCCAATGGGACATCAAAATGTATTTATAGATCTGATCAGGAATATTACTGCATGTATTTTCTGTCCCTTTAACTTCTTCCCTGTCTGCCTGTATCGACTTTGCAAATCGACCAGGGTAGTGGTTTAGGAGGGTGAATTCATAACTGCTCCACACCTCCACTATGAATACTGTACATGTATGCCCTCCCACTTCTGGTGGACGTCATTAGACAGGAGAATAAAACAGGGAGACTCTTGCTGGTTACTACATTTTTACATGGCATGTCCTCTATAAAGCAGTGCAGTTGTAACCATGAGCTCTGATATACTATGGACAGTATCATTAAAGCACTTCCAGTACTTATTACCTGCACATATACTCTTATGTTCTTATGGCTCTGATAGCACCGCTTAAAGGGGTTGTCCGGGTTCAGAGCTGAACCCGGACATACCCTTATATTCACCCAGGCAGCCCGCCTGAACAGGGCATCGGAGCATCTCATGCTCCGATGCCCTCCCTTGCCCTGCGCTGGATCGCGCAGGGCAAGGGCTGTTTTATTTACTTCCACCCGGCAGTGAGTTCGGTGATGTCACCGGCTGTAATAGGCCGGCTTTAGCGCTGCCCTAGCCGTTTTACCGGCTAGGGCAGCGCTAAAGCCTGCCCATCAGCGCCGGTGACCTCACCGGGCTCACTGCCGGGCGGAAGCCTCCGCCTGGCAGAGCCCGGTACGTCACTGGAACCGAGCTAAATGCCTTTGCCCTGCGCTAATTAGCGCAGGGCAAAGGAGGGCATCGGAGCATAGGATGAATTTAAAGGTATGTCCGGATTCAGCTCTGAACCCGGACAACCCCTTTAATATAGAGGGTTCCCTATGTAAATGCATTGTGATTAGAGAGATAATATATTGCTTGTGTGCATTGGATGGCAATGCATTTACTTTAAAGGCTCCACTCACTAGGCATGTAAGGCCCCCATAAAAAGCAATGTGATCAGAGCTCACCTAAAATCAAGTTCACTTGCTGATGACTAGCACCCCCTGCTTGATATTGGCACAGGGAGCTTCACCGATCACAGTAATGGGTGCCCCATACCCCGAAAATGAACTGAGCGGTTGGTCAGGCAGGATGCAGGTTTCCGGGCCTTGATCATGGTTTGGATGACTGGTTCTGAGAACACTCCAACAGCCATGCTGTTAACTCGGCCAAAGACCTTTTGGGAGAGAGGAACCTCCTGCAAAGGAAGAGGCCAGGGTTGGTCTGCCAGGAAGAGACCAGAGACGCGTACCACATATGCCATTCCCAGTCTGGAGCAACTAGGATGATGGGCAGATTCTCAGTCCAAATTTTTCTGGTGGACCAGGACAGAAGTGAAATGGGAGGGAACATGCAAGGGAATGAGAAGCTGGAAGCCAAAGGGATGGTAGGGGCTAGGGAGGGGTTGGCCCTGTGCTGCAGATAGTTTCCTCCTCCAGTGTACTGCCTCTTGCTGAGAGTTACACTGGTAGGGTGTGAGTAAACCCTGGGCTGGCAGGAGACTGATTTGGAGATATGAGGTGGGAAAGGTGCAGTGGTTTTGTGGCCCTCCGGTTCCCCCCCCCCCTCATGTTAGGGAAAAACAGGGAGCTGTGCTGTCTGCAAAATAATAAAAATATATACATTTTGCAGACCTGACAGACATGTCTGAAACCCTAAACTATAACCGATTCAGCTTAGTCCCTGTGGGAAGGCTGTAGCTGGAGGGAACGTGCAGGAAAATGCCATCAAACATTTGTGTGAAAGCTCCCTAAGCATAGTTTTAGAAATGTTACTTGTTTTTGTTTCATAGGTTATATACAGGAACGCAGCAGTCAAAAAGGAACATTACAGTTTTGTCCAGGACTATGAGACCGAACTGTGTGCAGTGCAAAAGAAAAATGATGAGCTGCTTCTCCGATGTCAGTCTCTTGAACAACATGGTAAAAAATGGTGTAAATGTGCAGCAGAGGACCTTAAGTTCTGTGAACTGGAATTCATGAACCAGCTGATATTTAAAAAAATGGAGGTGATGAAGGTATGTATGCCACCAGGAAGCATCTTACTAATAAATTAGGCTAGATTCACACACATTTGTGCTGCGGTGCACATACATGCATTACTGGTAATTGCAGTGTCTAACCAGTGCAACTGGCAGGAATCCACATACGGTTTCTGTTGCTCTGCTTAACATGTAATAGCACCCTGATAACATTTGCCACTTAAGAATGTTTATTTTTTTAACTTTATTTTTATTTTTTTTTCATGTTTAGCAAGTTGAAGATGGCTTTTCCGAGGTTCAGGTTGCTCTAAAGAGTATAGAAACAGATCTTAAAGATGAAATTAAATGCAAACAAGAATTCATGGTGTGGCTAGGAGATTTTAAAGGCTTACACTTGGACACGGAAAAGCTCAGTGATGGAGTGCTTCAGGAGAACAGACGGCTTGCTGGAGCAATTCAACATTTAACAAAGAAACTGAAGGTATGTAATCTGTTTTTTATGGGTGAGGGGGAGAGAGCTTATTAGCTAAACCTGGTCATTAAAGGCTATGTATTGCTTTGGGGGCAACTTTTTTATTATTGTATTGTACTCCTTTTGAGCTAAAAATATTTTTTTCAATTGGTCTTTATTTAAAATATGGCGTTCTTTTTTCGGTACAGAGCTGACATGCTGTAGTAGCACCCTTTGGGTTTTCAGTCTTTTTCATCATTTGGTTAGCTTGTATGTTTCTATACAATATTTACTTATTTCTGTGTGTCATGCCAAATTAAATTTTTGTGAGCCAAAACCAGTAGTCAAGCCTCCTCAGAGATTAGGTGTAATTTAAAGATTTGTACCTTTTCTGTGGTTTTGATCCATACCTGGCTTTGGCTCACAATAACTGATGGAAATAACTGAAGTGTGAACTAAGCCTTAGGACTCATGCACATGACCATATGTATTTTGCAGTCTGCGAAAACGGATCCGCAAAAAATAACGGATGACATCCGCGTGCATTCCGTATTTTGCGGAAGGGAACAGCTGGCCCTTAATAGAACAATCCCATCCTTGTCTGTAATGTGCACAATAATAGGGCATGTTCTATTATTTCGCGGAACAGAAATACAGAAACAGAATGCACACAAGTAACTTCCGTTTTTCTTGCGGTCCCATTTAAAATGAATAGTTCCGCATATGGTCCGCAAAAAAAAAAACGGAACAGACCTGGACGGAAAATATGTTTGTGGACATGAGCCCTGAGTCAGTCCTCGGCAATGTTATCTGGTTTTCAATGACAAGTATGTTTGTATGCATTCATTTAGAAGTGAAGCTGCAACTAGTGTGCCTCTGATCACTGCCGTAAAGCCTTTGGAATGTCGCAATCAAACCTGATCATGTCATCCAAAACTAGAAACCTCCCTTTGGTTACATCACATATATATTTATATAGGAGCAGAGGAATGAAAATAACCAAGTGCTGGATTTGGCACTTATCTGATACAAATGGAACATAAAAGATCTCATTGACTGTAATGGGATCTGTTCGGTTTCCATTAGGGTGAAGATTTTTATAGCTGAGAAAAAAGTCCTGCATGCAGGACTTTTATCTCTTCTATTTGTAATCAATTTTATAATGAAAGTCCCAAACAGAACCTCCAATGCAGAAGTGAAACCTACCTTAGGAAAAAAAAAAAAACATTTTTATAATAAACTTATAAATATTATATACACACCACAACTGTGCAATAAATGTGTAGGATAATGTGCAGATTTTTATGTATACTGTATCAAAAAAAACTGCAGCAGAATTGCTTTTTCAAAAAAAAATTAGGGCAAATTAAATGCTAATGTAGAAGTACCAAATTATGGCACTTGCATAAAGTACGACGACTCCTACATAACACAAAGCCTTCTACAGTTATGTTGAGCAAAAAATAATGACTGCCTGAACGTAAAGAAAAAACACAATCGCTGCTATCCTGAAGGGGTTAATGATTCATATGGAAACAAACATGATCACTTGGCTGTTTCTCTACCTCATATTGATGGTGAGCGACAGTGTGGTGGGACCACCAGAAATGTAATTTTTTTTGCCCATATTTAGTCCATACTGTTTCACTTTTTTAATACATTGTAAGGACAAGGATGTCAGGCATTTCATAATACTTTATTAGGGATTTTTTTAAAACTTAGTATTGCACAAAAAACACAATGTAAAGGGTCTCCTTAGTTACTATGGAGAGCCTGTCTTCATCATTCTACTGAGTGCTGAAGACAACTGTGCAGCATACAGCCTGCCTCTTTTCTTACTGCCCCTGCCTCCTTACATGTGCCCTAACTATCCCTGCCTATCTGACTTGTTCCCAGCGCTGACTGCTACAACTCTGGTCCTCTCCCCATCTTCCCAGAACTAAACACACTGGGAAGATACTGAGAAAAGCAGGACTACTGCGATTTATGTCCCTGTATGGATACTCTCAGTGCTAAGAACAGCATAAACAGTCCTCTTCATATATTCCCTGCGCTAAACGCACTGGGAGGATAGGGAGAACAGCAGGGCTGTTACTGTATGTCCCTTTTAACAGCGCTGCTGCCCCAATCCTCTCCCTATCTTGTGAACACTTCTGATGTATGTTTTTTTGGGTACAGATAATTGCTCAGTCGAAAACGAAGCAAGACACTATGATGTATCTCAGCAGTTTGGAAACAGACTTGCAAGAGAAAAAAGAAAAAACCAAGGAACTGCAGCAAAGGATGCAACAAATTGCGCCATGTGGTGATTCTAGCATCCTAGAAGAAGAAAATGCCCAACTGCGTGAATCTCTGAAAGATGTCCAAGGGGAATTAAAGGTATTGTATTTCCACTTGCCTTAATAAATAGGTTTATTAACCCCCCAATGTCCAGGCTTGTATTGGACCTTGGGGACAAACTTTTTTTTTTTTTTTTTTTTTTTTGTTCCCCCCCTCATCTCAGTCCGAGCCATAAGTTTTTCTATCAATATAAGGCCCCATTCACACGACCGTATATTTGCGGGCCCGCATTACTGTGGACCCGCAAATATACGGGGGCCGCCCGGCGTGTGTTCCGCAGCGCTCAGAACACACGCCAGGCGGCCCCATTGAAAATGCCTATACTTGTCCGTGCGCACGGACAAGTATAGGACATGCTTCATCGGAGCCTCCCGGCCCCATAGAGGTGAATGGGGCCGCATCTATTCCCGCAATTTTGCGGATAGATACGGCCCCATTCATACGGTCGTGTGAATGGGGCCTTACTGTATTAGGGGTAGTTGTATTTTCTAATGGCACAATTATTGTTTAACACTTATTTATTTGGGGTGGGGAGGGAGGCAAACACCGCAATTCTGCCATTGTATTTGGGGGGGCCCACTACAGGGAGGTTGAATCCGTGATCATTTGATAAGTTTACACAGTGATTTTGGGATACCTAGCATTCTAAAACATTATTGCATGTATGGGGTCAATGGGCTTTTCACGCACCAATTGTGATACATTTGTGGGATCAAAACGCTCACTACAACTGTAGATGAATTCCCTGAGCAGTGTAGTTTCCACAATGAGGTATTTGGGGGTTGTTTTAGCCTCAAGGTCTCTGCAAACATGAAATGGCAACTGAAAAACAACTTAGTAGTGGAGACCCCAGAATCCACAAGTTGCATTCTAGGGCTAGATATGGGATGCTTAAAAAAACTGCAGAATTAGAGTAAGGGTTCATGCACACAAATAGAGATGAGCGAGCATGCTCGAGTGCCATTTTTGCGTATTTGCGTACGCTTTTTAAAATTCGTACGCATATTTTAATCTATACGCAATCTATACGCAAACGCATTTGCGTATAGATTAAAATATGCGTATGAATAGCGTACGAATAGCATACAAATTGAATTTGTACGCTATTCGTACGCATTTGCGTATAGATTAAAATATGCGTATGAATAGCGTACGAATTTTAAAATGCATACGCAAAAATGGCACTCGAGCATGCTCGCTCATCTCTACACACAAACCTTTGTTTTATTTCTAGTCTGGGTTCCCAAAACTATTGATTAAAATTGAAAATTTGCAACAAAGAATTTTCATTTATTTTGTGTTCATTCCAGTTAACAAACTTCCTAAATGCAGTTTGAATGCTTTGAAGGCTGCAGTTTTAAAAGATGGTGATTTGAGGAGAATTTCTAATGTATAGGCTTCTGAAAGCCTCTTCACAACTGAATTGGATCCTTAATAGTTCCCATGAGGAAGCAGTATTTCTAATTATCTTGTAGTTTATCTGATTAATATAGCACTGCCGCCATCATTGGCTGGCTTCCTAGTCGCTTGGCAGTAATGGGGTCTCTGCAGTGCTCACTGTTCTGTCCCGGTGTGTAGTCTATGCAAGCTTTCCAAGTGCATTGTTTCTGCCAATCCTATGACTGGAGATAACTCTTAATGGTGGTTTCTAGAAAATGCAGTGCCGAATTCGCGGTCTAGAAAATGAACTGAGCTCAGCTAAAGCAGATATCAAACAAAAGGAGCAAAAAGCATTGCTGCTGGAAGACAAGCTGCGCTCCAGCACTGCCGAGGGTGAACTTTCTGAGATGAAGGTTAAGATGGATGAAAAACAAAAACGTTTCGAGGCAGCACTGAAGGAAATACAGACACTCCAGGTAAGTTTGCTCTCCAACATTAAGATATTAAGCCAAAATGTACTTGTGGCTTTACAGAATACTGTTTTTCTGTATGTGCTCCATGAAAAAACTTGGTAGGACTGACAAAAATCATTCATACAGAACAAAGAGTGGTGTATAACAGTAGGCTTAGTGGCCAGTTTTGTTTTTATACTATAGATATTGACCACAAATTCTTTAAAAATGTTTACCATAAAACATGATTTAAACTAGAAGTCATATTCTGATGACACATTCACTTTAAAGGGAGTCTCATTCATCGGGTAATATGATCGTTCGTGCGGACACCTAAATCATTGCTTGCCTACAGCAGATCAAGCCCTCTAAACAGCATCTGCTGACGGGAAGCAATGATTCTGTATGGGGACGAGCATTAGTGATCCCTCCTCCCCATAATGTGGAGGCGATTGCTGTGTGGAATTGCACTTGCTTGCTAAATTGTTCAGTGTAAAGGAACCCTTACTTCTAGATGACTTCTGGGCAACCACCATTTTTTCTATCACCTCAAGATAAAAATGAATTGGTAACAATATAATCAGTCTGGTGGAAGATTGAGCTTCATCTTAAAGCAGTTTTCTGTAACTAAAGGTCAATCACTGCTGCCTTCTTAATATATATTTGAGGAAGATTTTTTTAAAGGGAAGGTGTCATCAGAAAACAACCTATTTAATGTTTTTGTTTAAAGGGATTCTGTCACCACGATTTTGACTATTAAGTTATTTATAGCACTGGATTCAGCTGACTATAAGCATCTCCAAAACGTTATTGTTATAGGGCATAAATGAAGATCTGATGTTAAAAATACCTTTTTTATCAACTGTCAATCTCTTACTTAAGGAGCCCAAGGGGATGTGCCAGCGATGTTGGAGCCCGGCCACGGCGATTCAGTTGGAGCCCAGGACCGCCCACCTCATTAATATTCACTTCACTGCTTCAAGCAGTGAAGCTCCGGCACGGCTGTAATCCCGCGCAGGCGCAGTACATCCTGTGAAGCTGTAGCCCGCAGACCGCACGGCGCAGACCACTTAATGTACTGCGCCTGCGCGGGATTACAGCCGTGCCGGAGCTTCACTGCTTGAAGCAGTGAAGTGAATATTAATGAGGTGGGCGGTCCTGGGCTCCAACTGAATCGCCGTGGCCGGGCTCCAACATCGCTGGCACATCCCCTTGGGCTCCTTAAGTAAGAGATTGACAGTTGATAAAAAAGGTATTTTTAACATCAGATCTTCATTTATGCCCTATAACAATAACGTTTTGGAGATGCTTATAGTCAGCTGAATCCAGTGCTATAAATAACTTAATAGTCAAAATCGTGGTGACAGACTCCCTTTAAAATATTGTTAAAGAATTTTTGGTGTTCATTTTTAATTTTCTATGTCAACATCTGTATTTAAACACACGTTCAAGTAAGGCTACTTTCACACTGGCGGCAGGCCTGATCCGGCAGGTGAAGGGTGCTGCCGGATCAGGCCTGCCGCAGTGACATGTGTGGAGCCGGAACCGCGCTCCGGCCCCACACATGTCACACAGTACATACATATACATAAACATACACACACATATAGACATACAAACACACATACATACTTACATGCTCCCCGGCAGGTCTTCGGAGCGTCAGGACGGCTCACACAGGTCACGATTCCCCACAGCGCCCTCTGCTGGGCGCCTGGTGGAATCGTCATCTGAGGGCGCTGTGGGGAATCGTGACCTGTGTGAGCCGTCCTGACGCTCCGAAGACCTGCCGGGGAGCATGTAAGTATGTATGTGTGTTTGTATGTCTATATGTGTGTGTATGTTTGTCTGTATGTGTCTATGTGTACCCGGATCCGTAATGGACTCCATTGAAAGTCAATGGAGGGCGGATCCGGTTACCATTATGGTCACACCAGACGGATCCACCCCCATTGACTTGCATTGGGGGTCATTCCGGATCCGTCTTGGTGCGGATGCCTGGACCGGAGAGCAAACCGCAGCATGCTGCGGTTTGTTCTCCGGTCTGAAGACGGAACGGAATGCTTTCAGGAGCATTCCGTTGTCTTCAGTTCAGTTTTGTCCCCATTGACAATGAATGGGGACAAAACTGAAGCGTTTTATTCCGGTATTGAGCCCCTATGACGGAACTCAATACCGGAATTTTAAAACGCTAGTGTGAAAGTAGCCTAATAGGTGCCACTTCCTGGTCTGTACTGATCACTTTACTGCAGTTATCTGCTTATCACAAGCATGATTAGATTGACAGACACCACCTGTAAGTATAGATAACACAGGGTCTACCATTTACAATAGGAGATAATTGAGGCTTATCTGCTCCCTCCTGTCTTCTGTGCAGGTCACAGAGTGTGCTTAGAAAACTATTCCATAGCAGTCAATGAGGTCCCCCTCCCCGTCTATTGTGTCTATGTCCCATCGTTGTAAAGCAAGCGCTGTTAAGAGCAGCTTAGGCAAGATGCTGGCATGTTCAGGCTGTCGGTGCGCATGCTTGCCTCTCTAGCTAGTTGCGCTTCGAGGCCGGGGCACGAGTCAGGGATTGATTCTACTGTGCAGAATCCAAGCGCTTGTTGTGGAGTCTGCGCAGTAGAAAGGGGAAGGGATTGAGAAGTCTATGGAGCCTTTTTAAATGATGTCATATCAAGGTGCCAGAGCTGCAGGATATTCTCATCATTGACATTTGACAATATCTGATAGATGCAGGTCCAGCCTCTGGACCCACATCTATCTCCAGAATAGGGGCAAAGTCTCATAATGTTCTGCAGTTGAAATCTTCCTTATTAGTTAAGATTTTTCACACAATTATTTCAGCCCTAGTGCCGTTTTACAGTATTTCTTCTGGGATCATTAAACATTTTAATGTTACTTCATCCGATTTTACACATCTGTCATAAAACTGGACTTTAGGAATTTTTTTTTTATTGTATTTTTTAATAAGGAAAAGGTTGCCAAAGGTGCAGCACCATACAAAGAAGAAATAGACTGCCTCAAAAATCAAGTCGTAAGGGTTGAGATGGAGAGAATGAAGTTGTCAAAAACTACAGACCAGCAGTAAGTACATGATCTCGGGTTCTGCTGTGATAAGTACATTATATTTTTTTTTCTTTGAAGCGTAGATAAGTGAGAGTTTGTCAGGGACTGGCAATACATCAACATAAACATGCACTTCTGAACGTTCCTTAGGATTGCATCCTTGAAAGCTAGCATAGAAGACAAAGAGGCGAGCTTACGGAAATTAAGAGAACAGCTCAGGCGAACACAAAAAGACATCGATACTACAGGTATGTGAACGGGCTTGAACCTTGGTGGGGACATTGCATGAGATACTAGAAAAATGTACTGTATGTATGATACTTATTGTTCTCTTTTTCCAGTCTGTTCAGAAAATTCCAGTTCCTCTCAATATCCTCTGACATGCGGGGGCGGAAGCGGCATTGTGCAAAGCACGGCTATGCTCATACTTCAGTCAGAAAATGCTGCGTTAAAAAGAGAGATTGCACAGTACAAGAAGAAACTGCATCAGCTCTCAAGGTATGACTGCTCTAGACAAATCTGGAAGGAGTGGGGCACTGGTTGTAAATGTAATGGAGCACTTTGGATGTCTCTAAACAGGAAACCGCAGCCGATGTGGTTTTTAATCTACCTGTCTATTTAGATGTTAGGGTATGTGTACATTTGCTTTTTGGCTTGTTCTGATTATTAGAATTTATCACTTTCTGCAGCTTATTTTTAAGAAATACTTGGATTATCATCCATTTTCTATTACTGATTTCTTGAGAACCTGCATATTTATTACGGGATAGCCAGCCCTCTGTACACTCGTAAATTCTGCATCCATTATTCACTATTTAGTGCGTCTCTCAAACACAAACCAGTTTCTAAAGTGATGTTGTGCCACAAGTTGAGCTCATGGTGCCCTTCCTTCCAGGAACTTAGACTGACACTGTTGGCCTGAGACCATACTTTTGTTGAGTATGATGTGGCTAGCCTCCCAGACACCCACAGTGGCACAGGCAAAAGCTAACAATTTGGGTGAAACCCAACTGTAAAGGACCTGCTGGGGTCTTCAGTGGCCTTGCCTAAAATTTACTACATGACCAGTCAGTGTTCAGCCACAAAAGATTTTCGTCACTCCACAGGGAGTCCACCATTACATACATGACCCATTTCTCTTTCCATCAGAACTTTTAAACAGCTGTATTGTGGTTTAAAAATTTGTTTTCTCCCTTCCTTAACAGGAACGTTTCATCTCGTGAAGACGAACTTAAAAAGCTGAAGGACCGATCTTCTGAGACATCTACTACCCTCCTTAGTTCATTGAATCAAGATGACATGTTTCATAGTAGCACCGATCCTTACAGAGGAAAACCAGTTTCCCCAAGAAAGTCAGAAATACCAATTTCCCGTACAGCTTCACCTGGCAAAACTGGCATACATAGAAAGCGTGCATTGTCTCCAAGTAAGACTGAGGTTCACAGACCTCAACCAATGTCCCCGAATAAAATGGACCGACACAGTGTTCCTGCCATGTCTCCAGGAAATACCGGCCTGCATAGAAGGCGTGCTGTATCTCCATTCAAGACAGACGGACCCTTGTTCAGCACTTTGACTACATCACCCTGCAAAAAGCAAAATTTGTCTGAAAAAACAGCAGACTCGCCTAAAGATAAATTTTTTGATGCAAAGTCAAAATCTTTACCTTACTGCCCAAGCAAGTTTTTTGATAACTCCTCCCTTGCCCTTGGCACTTTACCAGGTAATTAACCTATGAGCCCTTTATTGCCACTTGTATTTGTATACAAGCTGTTTAATGTAGAAGAACTGTGGTTGAAGTCCTTCTAAGCCTCTTCTCCTCTTCTGTCCTCGGTGAGGTCAATTACGTGCACATTGTGCTGGAGTCAAGAGTGATGTTAGAGTAGGGAAAGCCTCAGAAAGGCGATTTGTTAAGCAGTATTTCCATAGAAAGGAAGAACTCCCGCAAAATTTTTATTCTCTGACCTGTTAGAAAGGTGCATGATATAATCTATAGTAAATGTAATCTTCTTATCAGAGACTGCATTTCTGCGTTATCCCCTCTCTTCTAATCTTAGCTGGGTCATGTGACCAACTCCCTGACCTCCAACTGACCCAGGACAGGAAGCCAGTCACTGCTCTATTCATTCCTATGAGACTGAAAGTGAGGCTCCCATAGGAATGCATAGAGAATTAGACTTCCTGGTGAGTCTGATTGCTGGTCACATGACACAGATGAGAAACATCAGGGAGATATAACTCACAAAGACAGCCATTGGTAAGAAAATGACATTCACTACAGATTACATCATGTACATTTCTAGCAGGACATGGAGTTCTTCTTTAAAGTTAACCTGGACCTTCTCCCTACATGTCTGTTTTGTATTCCATTTTGGAGCGTCTTTTCTTAGGATTTTTATGCAGTTCCTTTTATTATTCCTATGAGAATGATTGATTTACTTGATGTCAAAAATAAAGGTCCATCTGGGTGTTACTAGTTATGAGTGTGTCCCTGCACATTCTGACATTAACCAATCAGTGCTACCAATCAGACTGTACAGGGACACACCCCAAACTGGTAAAACCCAGATGGATCTTTATTGTAGACTGTTAGCAATTAATTCATAATGTTCTAGGTGGAACCGTATAGAAACACACAACATACAGTTATATGAAAATATGCTACAGAATTATTACATGGGAAAGTATTTGGTAACAGAAATGTCGGGAGAGGTGTCGGGTCCTCTTTGAAGCTGAAACGTCACTAAACCTTTTAAAGGTTTAGCATGCATTGTTTTGTTACGGGTAGCCTAAAGTGATAGTTTCTGGTATAGTAGTTGGCTTCTTCTGCAGCGCTCATCCAGCCAGCATAGGGTAGAGGAGCACACACTGGGGCAGGTTTTAGTCCCGTCTAAAATGTAGACTCTAAACTGAGACGAGCAGTATAAAGCTGTGCCAAATTTGACGGATGCTGAGACTGGGTGATTACTTTGGTGCATGACTAAACACCTTTGTCTACATTGTTATACCACCAATTGGTTGGCTGATTTTGCAACAGAATTTTGTGCCAAAATATTGCTGCATCTTAAAGGGAATCTGTTAGCTCCAAAACACCCCCAAACTAGAGTAAGGCCTGTATTACACCAACAGATTATCTGACAGATTTTCAGACCAATCATTGGTCAGATGGCCAATTACACACACAAATTTTTTCTTATACATACCAACTATTAGTCAGATAATTTGTTAATGTAATACGAGCCTAAGCGGTGTTACGTGTAAGTTGTGCTGAGTCCGGTTATGTGATTTTTATCTTCATATTCACATTCTGGCGCAGTGCTCCAGAACACCTGCAGTCCTCTTCATTATGTGCGTGAACTCGGGAGTCCTCTCAATACAATTTACTGCTGATTTGTGAGCATGAAAATAAAAATTACACAATCAGACACTATCCACCACTTGCTTCTGTTTGGGGGGGGGGGGGCGTTTCAGAGCTGACAGATTCACTTTATGCCACACCTTTTCCTGCCAAGCCATGACCCCTTCTCCCACCAAGCCATGCCCTCTTAACAAGTAAGGCACTTGCTTAAAAAAAAATTTGTCTGCGTCAAATTGTGGAATGAATTACGTCAGAATTCAAAATAGTTAATCTGGGCTATTAAACCCAGGGGTTTTCTGGGACCTCAAGTGTTAACTGTCACATCTTTTGACATGTCATAGTAATGTGTCATAGGTCTTCAAAAGTGGGAATCTGCGTGCCGAGACCCCTGTCAATTGCTTAAATGGGTAGACAAAATGTCTCTTCCTCCTCATTTCAGCTATTGGCAGGGGTCTCCGACCCCAATTGATCAAAACTTTTATGTCATGTCATAATGACATGTCTGCACTTTAATGCCTTAGGATAGGCCTTTAATATTTCATCAGTGGTGATTTCACCGGGGCCCCCAAACAATCGGCACAATGAATGGGAACTCTATAGAGAGCCATAGCTTCACTCTGCCTGGTTTCCATAAGAATATTGTCAAAGGGTATGGATGAGATCATACTAAAACGTATTAACTATATCATTGACAGATCCACGTACCTCACCTTCCGATAGTAATCCTTGTGTAGAGTCAGGTAATGGTTGTCAGATGTTGTCTTTCTGCACTCTTTATGTCAAGACCTCACACACTGTATGTACCGTCACCTCCTGTCCCCATTACCATCATGGTGGACACTGATATAGAGGAACACAGTTTGGGTCTACATTCTTACCTTATCTATGGATTTCTTGAAAGTGATGCTACTAGCTGCTCAGATGGAACAAAAGGAAGCAGTAAACTTTCTGCTGGTGAATATCAAGTACATGCAGTTATAGTATTAGCATTTCACCATACTGTACAGTCATGGCCAAAAGTTTTGAGAATGATACAAATATTAATTTTTACAAAGTCTACTGCTTCAGTTTTTATAATGGCAATTTGCATATACTCCAGAATGTTATAAAGAGTGATCAGCTTAACAGCAATTACTTGCAAAGTCAATATTTGCCTAGAAAATGAACTTTATCCCCCAAAACACATTTCAACATCATTGCAGCCCTGCCTTAAAAGGACCAGCTAACATTGTTTCAGTGATTGCTCCATTAACACAGGTGTGGGTGTTGATGAGGACAGGGCTGGAGATCAATCTGTCATGATTAAGTAAGAATGACACCACTGGACACTTTAAAAGGAGGCTGGTGCTTGGCATCATTGTTTCTCTTCTGTTAACCATGGTTATCTCTAAAGAAACACGTGCAGTCATCATTGCACTGCACAAAAATGGCCTAACAGGGAAGAGTATCGCAGCTAGAAAGATTGCACCTCAGTCAACAATCTATCGCATCATCAAGAACTTCAAGGAGAGAGGTTCCATTGTTGCCAAAAAGGCTCCAGGGCGCCCAAGAAAGACCAGCAAGCGCCAGGACCGTCTCTTAAAAGTGTTTCAGCTGCGGGATCGGGCTACCAGCAGTGCAGAGCTTGCTCAGGAATGGCAGCAGGCAGGTGTGAGTGCATCTGCACGCACTGTGAGGCGGAGACTCTTGGAGCAAGGCCTGGTCTCAAGGAGGGCAGCAAAGAAGCCACTTCTCTCCAGAAAAAACATCAGGGACAGACTGATATTCTGCAAAAGGTACAGGGAGTGGACTGCTGAGGACTGGGGTAAAGTCATTTTCTCTGATGAATCCCCTTTTCAATTGTTTGGGACATCTGGAAAACCGCTTATTTGGAGAAGACGAGGTGAGCGCTACCACCAGTCTTGTCTCATGCCAACTGTAAAGCTTCCTGAAACCATTCATGTGTGGGGTTGCTTCTCAGCCAAGGGAATCGGCTCTCACAGTCTTGCCTAAAAACACAGCCATGAATAAAGAATGGTACCAGAATGTCCTCCGAGAGCAACTTCTCCCAACCGTCCAAGAGCAGTTTGGCGATCAACAATGCCTTTTCCAGCATGATGGAGCACCTTGCCATAAAGCAAAGGTGATAACTAAATGGCTCAGGGAACAAAACATAGAGATTTTGGGTCCATGGCCTGGAAACTCCCCAGATCTTAATCCCATTGAGAACTTGTGGTCAATCATCAAGAGACGGGTGGACAAACAAAAACCTACAAATTCTGACAAAATGCAAGCATTGATTGTGCAAGAATGGACTGCTATCAGTCAGGATTTGGTCCAGAAGTTGATTGAGAGCATGCCAGGGAGAATTGTAGAGGTCCTGAAGAAGAAGGGTCAACACTGCAAATATTGACTTGCTGCATTAACTCATTCTAACTGTCAATATAAGCTTTTGTTACTCATAATATAATTGTAATTATATTTCTGTATGTGATAAAAACATCTGACAGACACACATAAAAACCAGAGGGCAGCAGATCATGTGAAAATATAATATTTGTGTCATTCTCAAAACTTTTGGCCATGACTGTATACAGTTTTGTCATTGGTGTATTATGATGCCCTATTGTTTCAATCGATGCTTCATGTATCTGCTTTGGTCTTGACCTAAAGAATGTGATCACGCTTCACATTTGGGGTGTACCATACAGGTGGCGTGGGTTTTATTACACTTTTGATGCACATGGAAACTTTAGTCATACAAAATATGAAATATTATTCACTTGTTTTATCCATCTTACATTCCACAATTTTTCTTATGTATTCAATTTCATAAATGTGTCCCATACCTTCCATATACAATCTGCTGATTTTGGTATCCACGTCAACAATGTTTTCACCTCTTCCCCAGCCAAGTGTCGGGAACGAGCAATCATACGAATGTTTCTCAATCAGTTGGCCTAAAGGTGCCCATAGTTCAAGTTACCATGACCTCAGGATACACTATTTTCAGCATAAAGTGGTCATTTCTGAGCCATCGTAACTTGAAACTAGACTCAACATACTGTGCCGATCTTTGGCATGTGTCCTTAACTAGAAGATACAACCAATATTAACATGGCCATTTCACTAGTAACTCCTCTCTATGGGGGTCCTACATGTCCTGTACTGGCCTCTGTCTGTGCCAGGATGACCACCTTTTGGACACCATATGAAGGTGGCTCCATTTTATTTTTTCTGGTATGTATGTGTACTGTACAGGACCCTGAAGAAGATCCTGTGCTCCACACAGTGTTTTACAGCTTCAGCTTTTTCTATCTTTTATATGTAAGCAGTTACTTTATCTGCAATAGATAGGTGTTTCTTTCACGTTTCTTTTACGTTTTTCCGGCCAACCTGAAAATATTTGTGGGCTAATAAGTCTCCTTTCTCTCATGTAGATATAGATTTATATGCTGCAACTACTGCTGAAACAAATGACGTCAATAACTGGTGGGATCGAGCAGGAAAAACTGAAACTCCAAATGATTGTAAAACATCTTGAGCTACGTCAAGAAGAAATGAAGCTATAACCTAGCTCTGGAACCAGTAACCATGTTCTCTTCAGCCTTCCTCACCAGTGCAGCATTCTCACCTGACACTTGTGCTGCACCCCTGAACTTATTTTGTATAGACTAAGAATGACTTTGTGCACTGGTAACACATGGTAGAAGTGTAATACGTTCTTACTACTAATCATTGCTGGGATTAAAGGTCTTAATGATAGGTATATGTAAATAGATTTTCCACATTGGTAGATTTCAATGCTGGCTTTATCACTTTTATTTTAATGTTTTTTGATTGTACTTATGTCTTTCTGTCTTTATTCTTATTTGATATTCATGTTGTTCAGTCACTTGAAGTGTACTTAAACCTACTGTAAAAGCCCTAAAATGACTTTTTCTAATGTTTTTGTTTTTGTTTTTTTTTTCCACATGATTTAGGCGTCTGACTTTCAGGTGCCTGTAGTACTTTGCAATCTGTACTACACCGCTATGTACTGGAATACGGATTTCCCTGCAGCCGCACATCGCTGATCCTGAAGCCTGGCTTAGATGTGTTAGGCCAGGCTTTATGGATCAGGAGGAGGAGCAATGTGCTTATGCTGAGCTCCTGCCCTGCGTCTTCTCATTCCTCTCTGCTAAAGCCTTGCATGGGTCTAGCAGAGTGGGCGCAGGGCAGGGGATCAGTATAAACACATTGCTCCTCGGTCTGTGCCTGCTAAAGCCTGGCTTAGCAAATCTACGGCCGCTATTTAGGGAAACTGTACTGGTACAGACAGGAGCAGCAATGTGCTATGGTGCTTCTGCCTGTATGTTGCTCAGTGCGGCCACAGGGGAATCCACACTTCAGTACACAGCAGTGTACGGCCCAAACTTCAGTTACCTATATCGCGTGGAAAACAAACAAAATAAAAGTATACTAGAAAAAATCATTTTAGTGCATTTACAGTAGGTTTTTAATAAATTTTATTTATTAAAGTGTACCTAAACGTATAAAGTGCAATTTTGTTGATTCTTTGAATGAGGCTCTTCTCCTCTTATTATATTACTATAACTCGTTCTTTAAAAGGAAGACTTCTGAAACACATTAGTCACTGTACACATTCATAGTCCAGAATGAATCCATCATAGCTGAAGCCATGACACCAGAGTTTACCTTTTAATGTGCCGTTTTTGAGGCATTTGTGGCACTTTGTACACAACCACTACTAACAAGTTAAAGGGGTTTTCTGAGTTAATACTGATGATCTCTCCTCAGGATAGGTCATCAGTATCTGCTTGCTGGGGGTCCACCTGTGACCCCCACCAATCAGCTCTTTGAAAAAGCAGTGCTCACGGTTCATTAGTCACATGGCCTTGGCGCAGCTCATCCCTATAGAACTGAATGGGGCTGAGCTGTGATACCAAGCACAGTTGCTATATAACGTGTGGCACTGTGCTTGATGAGCTGAGAGAAGGTTGCGAAACTTGCAGGTGCGTCAGGGACTTCTCATACAGCTGATCGGTGGGGTTCCTGAGTGTCAGACCCCCCCCACCAATCAAATACTGGTGACCTATCCTGAGGGATAGGTCAATCAGTATTTAAGTCTCGAAAACCCTTTCAACTTGCATAGAATTTTGTTATTCTGAGCTTCACATTACACAGACCAACACTGAAATATCAGGGATCAAGTAAGCAATAGTGCCCTAGCTTGTGAACGGGTGATATCCAAAGTATTTACATAAAATTGCTTCCCTGGTCTTTGTGTCACTATTGTCAATGAATTTACAGACCAGCACTGGTCCTCAGTGGGCCCCTTGGCATATGTATCAGGGGCATATGTATAGATCATAAGCTTCATAGTGAAACCTCTTGTGGAGGAATATTTTTAAAAAGTCACATCTTTACCCACTCACTAAAAAAAGTGGTGCAGGTGCTCATTGTGAACACCATTTTATATTCATAAATCTTCCCCTTACTGCTGACTCCTGCTTATCTTTAAACAGTATTTAATAAAACTGGTTGTCTGGCGCCATCATTGGCAATGAATGCTGTTATCGTTGATCTCAATGGAAGCTGAAAAAATGTATAGACCTCCTTCCTGGTGAAGGCTGTCGGAAAATGTAGTCTGGAAGTAGGAGAATATCTGTGCTAGGACCAGTGTTGTAACTTGCTACTCGGCATGGACAGGAAGGGGCTGTCTGATCCTAGAGTAGGCACTGGTTTCAACTGTATCTGCATCCACAGGTAGTCTTAGTCCACTTGTCATTGCTTACCAGAGATTGGGAAGTGGACTGCTATTCCAGCCATTCAGTGGAAAAGAGAGGCGTTTCAATTTTTTTTATTCGTGTTTTTTTTTTTTTTTTTGTAATGAAGGGGGACAAAAAAAGTGCAGGAATTTGAACATTATTGGGGGACATTAGTTTTGTATGGGGTACAAAGGGGATGATTTACTAGTGTATGGGGGCACAAAGGGATACATTACTAATGTGTGGAATACATAGGAGAACATTACTACTGTGTTGGGGCACAAATGAAGACTGTACTACTTCACAGGGGTATTACTATTGTGTACAGTTATCAAGGAGATGCCTTCTCCCGCCAGAAAGTTTAACTTGGTATAGGTAGTAATTAAAGGGAGCAGGAAGTCGAACATGTCATATGCTTGTTAAAAGCTGCTTAGCCGAAACGCCGCTTCTGGAATAAAGGATCACTGATTACAACTGGGACGACGAGCCCGGTAAGTGTCAGAACCAGAGTGGCAGGGAATATGAAAGGTGAGTCTGATGTTCAAAATAATTTTTCATGATTGGACATCTTTAATGGGGTCTGACATAAAGGAGTAATGGCAACTACTGGAGAATCCGGTCCTCCATGTCTACTACAATCCACTTCTCCACTGCATGGTACCAGCTCTACCCTACTGCACTCTTTTTGTGCCAAATGGTTGTGGACGTGGTACCCTCTAAATGTAGTTGACAATGCCTAGTTAGCAGTGTGGTCACATGACTTAAAGGGGTTCTCCGAGTTATATATATTGATGACCTATCCTCAGGATAGGTCATCAATATCAGATCGTTTGAAGAGGAGGCGCGCACCGTTTACATGCTGGCCGACACGGAGGTAGTGGTGAGTAGGTGTAATTACTCCTAACTGCCCCATTCATTTCTATGGGAAGAATCGCTTCCATAGACTTGTATGGGAGCGATTCTTCCTATTGAAATGAATGGGGAGGTGAGGTGTAATTACACCTACTCGCCACTACCCTCGTGTCGGCCAGCATGTAAACGGTGCGCGCCTCCTCTTCAAACAGCTGATCGGTGGGGGTGCCGGGTGTCGGACCCCCGCCAATCTAATATTGATGACCTATCCTGAGAACCCCTTTAATGGTTCGCCCTGAGGTCAGGTACCAAAAAAGTACCAGTTCTTTTCAACACTGGCCTAAGAAGAAAAAAAAAAAAAAAAAAAAACCATGGTAAGGGCTCATGAACACGAACATATTTTCTTTGTGTCCGTTCTGATTTTTTTTTTTGCGGACCGTATGTGGAACCATTCATTTCAATGAGTCCGCAAAAAACAGAAGTTACTCTGTGTGCATTTTGTTTCCGTATGTCAGTTCTACAAAGAATTAGAACACGTCCTACCTATTATTGTCTGCATTATGGCCAAGGAACGTACTGTTCTATTAGGGGCCAGCTGTTCCGTTCTGCAAAATACGGAATGCACGCGGATGTCATCCATATTCTTTGTGGAGCCATTTTTTTGCAGACCGCAAAATACATACGGTCATAGGCATGAGCCCTAACATCGAGCTTGTTCCATGCAGTGGAAAAGGGGCTATAGGGGTAGAGCACACAACCAGTTTAGAGCCCGTTGTGGGAGGTGGTCCTATTTGCTGTGACACTCATGGCAGCTACCTGCAGTAGACCCTAGGGGGGTACTCACTGCATACAGATTTAGGCTATGTACAAATATATACAATATTTTTTTCTTGTGATACAGTTGGTACGGCATGGTGTTCAGACAGAAAAGTAGAGCCTGCTGTTTTTCTGTCCTGGTTAAAAAAAAACTACCCAGAAATATATACTTTTTTTCTTTTTTCTCCCAAGGATGGGGTTCTTGTCATGGACAGAGAGCACAGAACGCATGTGAGGCTTGCTCTCCATCCATTCACAGCTGTGGGAAATAGCGGTGAATGGAAGGGTGGCCGCTCATGTGCCGCTTGCTCTCCATTTACTTCAGGGCCCTGTTCTTGAGATAGGAGCAAGTCCCAGAGGTGGCACGCTCACTTGCAGTGGTGCAAATATGTGAACCCTTAAGAATTTTCTATAGTTCTACATACATCATATCAGTTGAAATAAAGGCTCATGCACACAACCGTTTCTGCGTTCTACAGATTGTGAATCTATAAAACGCGGATACCGGCTATGTCTGTGCTGCATTTTAAAGGGTTTCTGTCACCAGAAATCACCCTATTAAACCAAGTGTCATTTGCAATGAGCAAATGACACTTGATGCCAGTAATGTTAGTATTATACCCCTCAGTTCCGCCGTTTTGCCAAAAATAGCGATTTTATAATATGCTAATGACCTCCCCTAGGTGCAGTAGGCGTGAACCTGCACCTAGGAGAGGCCGTAATAATGCCTCTTACCACGCCCCCGGTCGCGCTGATTGACAGGGCCGGGCAGCCAGCTCTTTCGGCTCCCGGCCCTGTACGAGGCCGAAATCCTGCGCCTGCGCATTAATGAAGCCGGGACCCGGGCGGGCGCCGGCTCTCAACGCGCGCTGATTGCAATGCGCAGGCGCGGGATCAGCGCGCGTTGAGAGCCGGCGCCCGCCCGGGTCCCGGCTTCATTAATGCGCAGGCGCGGGATTTCGGCCTCGTACAGGGCCGGGAGCCGAAAGAGCTGGCTGCCCGGCCCTGTCAATCAGCGCGACCGGGGGCGTGGTAAGAGGCATTATTATGGCCTCTCCTAGGTGCAGGTTCACGCCTACTGCACCTAGGGGAGGTCATTAGCATATTATAAAATCGCTATTTTTGGCAAAACGGCGGAACTGAGGGGTATAATACTAACATTACTGGCATCAAGTGTCATTTGCTCATTGCAAATGACACTTGGTTTAATAGGGTGATTTCTGGTGACAGAAACCCTTTAAGGAATGTCCTGCCATCTATACAACTGCCCTATCCTTGTCCATAAAAATACACAGCATTATGCTAGTATTATCCAATATATTCCAGAACTGTAAGGGTTACATAGCATCATAAATCAATATAATGCTATGTGACCCTGGAAGTTCAGGGCGGGTGCTGCGCTGCGAGTCCGGAGCGTGACACTCTCTAGTCTGAAACGGGCCTTAGACTCCTGTGGAATGGTGCTGCTTTCCTCCATTTGTATCTCTGTAATATTTGATGCTGTAATTGACAAGGGAGCTCTCTGACCACAGTGAATGGTCTGAGAAAAAAAAAAAATCAGGTGAAGCTGTTTGCTGTGCTAAAATTACAAAGGGAGAAGTTAAAGAGCCAGGACAGGAAGTTGTGTTCATGGAGTGGCTTCAAAAAATTCTAGCCAGAAAACAATGCGCTTTTTTTGTTTAAAAACAAAAATCATAGAGTATTCACGTATAGGCTGTTAATGATGTAAAAAAAAATTGGTTTTGCTGCTTTAGGCTGCACAACTCTACTACAACAAATGATTGCAACAAAGTTAAATCTGGAATTATTTTTCTTATTTGCAAAAAATATATGAAAAGCAAATATTGAAAATGGAGTTCAGCGAAGCGAGCTTCGGATGCTTAATCCAAAATCGCTTTGTTCAAAACTTCGGAATAATACTGCCCTGATCTGGCCAGAAACCACTATAACGACATCCTAAAAAGCACCCTGAACAAAGTAGCACCCCCTACCCTCAACCCTGGCTTACACCGCAAACTCACTTCCTACAGCATTGCTCCAAGAGTTCTGAACGCCTATGTAGGAAAACTCGCATACCAGAGACTTTCCTCCATTACAAATTCATGCTACGGACCTATAACTCTGCCCTCAACCTTGCTAAACAGGCTTACTTCACCAACCTAATCTCCTCACTGTCCAACAACCCAAAAAACTCTGACACTTTCCACCTTCTCCTTAGTCCGAAAGTTCAGGCACCCATCACAGACCTCTCTGTTGAAGACCTAGCTGCCCACTTCACAGAGAAAATAGAAAATATCCTGCATGAAATCCGCTCCCAGCCCATAAGTGTTATTGATCCCCTTCCATCCCGCATCTCCTTTGGCTCACTGTCCACTTTTGACCCAATCACGGAAGAAGTCTCCAGGCTCCTCTCCTCTTCTCATCCTACCAGATGCGCCTCTGACCCCATTCCCTCACATCTACTCCAATCTCTCTCTCTGGCTGTTACCTCTCACCTAACAAAAATCTTCAACCTCTCCCTCTCTTCTGGTATCTTTCCCTCCTCTTTCAAACACTCTATTATTATCCCATTAATAAAAAATAAAAAAAAAAACATCTCTCGACCCATCCTGCTCAACTAACTACAGACCAGTCTCCAATCTTCCCTTCATCTCTAAACTCCTGGAGCGTCTGGTCTACTCTAGCCTCATCCCCTATCTCTCTGATCACTCTCTCCTTGATCCACTACAATCTGGTTTCCGCCCCCCCCTACATTCAACAGAAACTGCCCTCACCAAAGTGACAAATGACCTCCTGACAGCAAAATGCAATGGTGACTACTCTCTGCTCATTCTCCTTGACCTCTCTACAGCTTTTGACACTGTAGACCACCATCTCCCACTCGCCATGCTCCAGTCTATCGGCCTAAAGGACACTGCCCTCTCCTGGTTTTCTTCCTATCTCTCTGGTCGCTCCTTCAGTGTATCATTCGCTTGCTCCACTTCTTCTCCTTTCCTTCTCGCTGTTCGGTTTCCTCAGGGTTCAGTCCTAGGCCCTCTCCTCTTCTCTCTATCACAGCCCCAATTGGACAGACCATCAGCAGATTTGGTTTCCAGTACCATCTCTATGCTGATGACACACAACTCTACACTTCATCCCCTGACATCACCCCTGCTGTATTACAGAACACCAGTGACTGGCTGTCCGCTGTCTCTAGTATCATGTCCTCTATCTGAAATGAAATCTTTCAAACCTTTCCAAACCTGATATCTCCCTCTCAGTGTGCGACACCTCATCACTCCTAGGCAGCACACCCGCTGTCTCAGGGTGATGTTTGACACTGATCTTTCTTTCACCCCCTATATTCAATCTTTTGCCCGCTCATGTCACCTGCACCTCAAAAACATCTCTAGAATCCGCCCCTTTCTCACTATGGAAACAACAAAAACTCTCATTGTTGCCCTAATCCATTCCTGTCTTGATTACTGTAACTTACTTTTAATTGGCCTCCCCCTCACCAGACTCTCCCCGCTCCAGTCTATTCTTAATGCAGCAGCTAGGGTCACCTATCTGTCTAACCGCTACTCTGATGCCTCCACCCTGTGCCAGTCACTGCACTGGTTGCCCATTCAGTATAGAATCCAATTTAAACTGCTCGTCCTCACCCACAAAGCTCTCCACAGTGCTGCACCCCCCTACATCTCCTGCCTTATCTCTGTCTACCACCCTACCTGTGCTCTCAGTTTAGCCAACGACTGACTTCTACAAAAATCTGAACCTCTCTCTCTCTCCCGGCTCCAAGATTTCTCCCGAGCTGAACCGGTTCTATGGAATGCCCTACCCCAAGAAATCAGGCTAAATCACAACTTGCACAGCTTTAGGCGCTCCCTAAAAATACATCTTTTTAGGTTGGCCTATCACCTCCCCTGATCTAACTCCTCTCCATATAGCCCATTTATCATTCCCGGAACCTGATCCTCCACCAAACTCTCCACCATACCCAGAAGCACTTTATATGTTAGCTGGTGACTGGCTCATACAGCTCTTTATCTGCTCCCCTATTCTCCCAAGATGGCTGGACCATTGTACAAAACAAGCACTTCTATCTTCTGTGTCACCCCTATCTTCTCATAGATTGTAAGCTCTTGCGAGCAGGGCCCTCATTCCTCTTGTAATAATGGACTTGTCTGTTGCTATGTTATTTATCACTGTTTGTACATGAACCCCTGGACTGTAAAGCGCTGCGGAATATGTTGGTGCTATATAAATAAAGATTATTATTATTCGTCTCCATACAGTATTAGAATGTATGGGCTCCGATGAGCCGAAGTAAGTTATTCATGAATTTGTGCGTGACTTTTTTGAAAAACTTCGGTAGTCGATTTTTAAAGTGGAAAACGACTTTAAAAGTCCTCGACTAGTAACTCGGAGCCGAAACATTCTTACATCTAGACTGGCACAAGATATACCGAAGTTATGCAGCGGTCTGCGCTGGATCCACCTCCAAATATAGGGGTTATTAAGACCCCCTGTATGTATTTAGATGTGAATGAAGTATTCTGGGAGTTGTAGTTTCTGAACAGCTGGAATGCCTGAGGTGGCTGATCCCTGCTCTACACCATCTATTGGTTGGCTTACTGTACTTTCAGAAACATTTTTATACTAGAATTGTGGCATAATTATGGTGAAAAACGGCTCATCTTACCTCCACTCCTTTCTCCACTAAGCCCTGCCCTTTGTTGAGCATGCCGGGAAACAATGTAGAAACCCTAGCCGGCCTAATTTAGACCCCCTTTTAGGCCCCTTTCACACGGGCAAGATTTCCATGCGGGTGCAATGCGTGATGCGAACGCATTGCACCCGCACTGAATCCTGACCCATTTATTTCAATTGGGCTTTTCACATGAGTGATGTTTTTCATGCATCAGTTCGCCGTTGCGTGAAAATCGCAGCATGTTCTATATTCTGCGTTTTTCACGCAGCCCTGGCCCCATTGAAGTGAATGGGTCTGCGTCAAATCTGCATTGCATTCACTGATGGTTGCTTAGAGATGTTGTTTGTAAACATTCAGTTTTTTTTTATCACGCGCGTAAAAAACGCTTCGCACCCGTGCAGAAAAAATTGAACGAACGTACGAATCGCAGTCAAAACTGACTGCGATTGCGTGTGGATTGGTGCGGATTTTCCGGAACGCACCCTGAACGCATCCGGACTGAATCCGTGATGCTCGTGTGAAAGAGGCCTTAAACAACTTTTTGACACAGACACATTAGTAAATCTGTGGCACTGTGTGCAAAAAAATTCCGAAAAAAAAAAAGACTTAAAAACCGAAGGTGGTAAAAAAAAAATATATGGCATTTATTCTGGTGGGGTTTTTACACGCCAGAAACATGAATATCAATGTATCTGTGTTTTTGTGTCTGCGCGCCATACAGACACTGTGGACAATGACCCGAAGTGAAGACACGAACACGACATGTGCTTGTACTAACACATAATGAACACTAGGTGGCGGCCAACCGCCTGATGAGCGCCTGTAAAGAACGCTCTAAACTTGCTTATTCAGCAGGGACTGGCTCTTTTGTGTCATGTGACTGCTGACAGTCCAGAGGTCGGCAGTCTGCTGGTCGTCCGGGGGTCTGTGTACTCAGGTCAGTGCCTTCATTTCTAATCTATACCCAGCGCTAGTAATAACTGAATAAGCTGCTGAAATCGCTGGTCACCTAGCTGCATAATCTGTACTGTCCCTTAGAAGTATCCTATAGCTTCATATGAAGAATAAGACGAGTGTGTAATGTCTACATAGAGTTCTCCTCTTTGTCATGGAGGTTGCAGTAGTGGGGTCTGCATGTGAATGAGACTTATTATCTGCACTCAATCACAGAACCAATGATAATGAGAATCTATTCCATATTCATAAAGCACCAACATATGCTGCAGTGCTGTACTACAGACGTTGTGATCATTAACGTCAGTCCCTGTCCCAGTGGGGATCATAGTCAAATTCCTCTATCAGACTGCGCCAGGTTTAGCTACTTGCACACTTTATGGATTATGCACTATTTTTCCACATGGACTTTTGTGTGGAAAAACCACACCTTAGGGGAGCTGCAGTACCTGCAAAGTGAATGAGATCTGGCAAATCCATGTGTATATTGATCTACCATGCAGACTTAGGCTACTTTCACGGTAGCGTTAATATTTTCCAGTATTGAGATTCGTCAGAGGGTCTCTGTACCAGAAAAAAATGCTTCCATTTTGTCCCTATTCATTGTTAAAGGGGTTGTCTCATCTTGCCTAATGGGGGCATATCGCTAGGATATGCCCCCATTGTCTTATAGGTGCGGGTCCCACCGCTGGGACCCGCACCTATATCGAGAACGGGGCCCCGAAAGCGAACGGGGGCGCACTGCGCATGCGCAGCCGCCTCCATTCATTTTCAATGTGGCCGGCGAAGATAGCCGAGCGCTGGCTCGGCTATTTCCGTCGGCTCCATAGAAATGAATAGGAGCGGTGGCCGCGCAAGCGCGGTGCGCTCCCATTCATTTCAATGGGGAGCCGGCTTGGTGGTGGCCGGACCGGAGTCCTCCAGCCACCACCTTGCGGGGCCCCGTTCTCGATATAGGTGCGGGTCCCAACGGTGGGACCCGCACCTATAAGACAATGGGGGCATATCCTAGTGATATGCCCCCATTAGGCAAGATGAGACAACCCCTTTAATGGGGACAAAATGTAACTGAACAGAATGCTCCAAAATGCATTCTGTTTGGTTGCCTTCTACCGGAGAAAACTGGAGCATGCTGCAGTTTGCTTTCCTCCATGGGATGTGGAGCAAAATGGATCCGTCATGACCTACAATGCATGTCAGTGGGGACGGATTTGTTTTCTCTGACACAATAGAAAATAGTGTATCTAGGTGTGGGTTGGCTCCATCCAGAGCTTTGGGCCCATAGGAGTCTAGTTGTGCCACTATTCACTTCTTTCACTTTTTATACCCAATCTGAGCCCTTTATTCAGAATATTCCCCCTGGAAACCCCTGTAAGGTTACAAAAATGTAATAGACATTTAGCTTGTCTGATTTGTAGTAAATCCATAGCAGGAGAACTTCTATGGATTTTATTTAATGTACTTGTGGATGTTGTAATTATTGATCCATGCTGTTTTTCTGATTTCTTTCAGGTAGAATGGGTCGCTTAGATGGAAAAGTAATTTTGCTGTCAGCAGCAGCCCAGGGAATTGGACAGGCCGCTGCCATTGTAAGTCTGCCAGTCTTTAGTCAGTTTTTTATCCTCTTTGATTCATATCACCGCTGTACTGTTATTTGAAGTCTGTCGTCACCTTTGGTAAATCTATAGTAATAGTGTAAGAAACTTGAAAAGTCTCCCTTCACTCATTTGTGTATGTTTTTGCATCTTTTTTGCAGTGTTTATAATTTAATAATTATTTTAAACATGTTTTTTTCTGCCATTTTTCAAGACCTATAGAGAAAACAAAATGTAAAAAAAACCCCAGAAAAACGCAAACCGAGAATATGCTGTGCCATCTGTACACATAAAAACATTATACCAGGGCTAGGCAACCACCGGCACTCCAGCTGTTGTGAAACTACAACTCCCAGCATGCATTCTTGCTCTGCTCCTCTCAGAACTCTCAGAAATGAATGGAGCGTGCTGGGAATTGTAGTTTCAGAACAACTGGAGTGCCACAGGTTGCTGATCCCTGCATTATACAGTATCTTTAATAATGGAATTGTTGAAGTGATCTAATAGTGGCAGGAATACAAGGAGTTCAATGTCCCTGCTTAGGACAGAATGCAGGCTACACTTTGGGGAGATTTATCAAACTGGTATAAAGGAAAACTGGCTTAGTTGCCCATAGCAACCAATCAGATTTCACGTTTCCTTTTTCAGAGCTCCTTTGAAAGGTGGAATCTGATTGGTTGCTGTGGGCAACTAAGCCATGATAAATTTCCTCACTTATATCCAGCTGCTGAAAATCTGATGTTTTAGTCAGAAAATGAATCTTTTTAAGGCTACTTTCACACGACCGTTGTTTTTTGCGGTCCGCAAATTAAAAAAAAAAAGCGGATGACGTCCGTATGCAATCTGTTTTTTTTTTGCAGATCCATTGTAACTAGGGTTGTCGCGGGTATCGATATTTTGATACTGAATCGATACTTTTATACCAGTATCGATTCGGTACCGGGATTTGCTCTTTTGCGATACTTTTCCTGGCAGATAAAATAAAAAACTCTTACCTCTCCTGCGCTGCGGCTCTGCTCCGGGTCCGGCGCTCCTCTGTCTTCTCTGCCCGCACTGCACTGTCCTAACCGCGTACAACATCAGGACGTAGTGTGCGCACTCTGACCTAACGCTGCACGCAGTCAGGTGACAGTGCAGCGCTGGGAGGAGAAGACAGAGGAGCGCCGGAGCAGAGCCGCGGCGCAGGAGAGGTAAGAGAGTTTTTTTTTATTTTATTATGATGGGGGCAGAGTGGGCTGATCGGAGGTCTGATGGGGGCACAGTAGGCTGATCGGAGGTCTGATGGGGGCACAGTGGGCTGATCTGAGGTCTGATGGAGGCACAGTGGGCTGATCTGAGGTCTGATGGAGGCACAGTGGGCTGATCTGAGGTCTGATGGGGCACAGTGGGCTGATCTGAGGTCTGATGGGGGCACAGTGGGCTGATCTGAGGTCTGATGGGGGCACAGTGGGGTGATCTGAGGTCTGATGGGGCACACAGATTTTTGGGTGTTTTATTTTTTCAACGTGGTATCGAATGGTATCGAGTATCGCAATACTTTTTCTTGGTATCGAAATCGAATCAAAATTTTGGTATCGTGACAACCCTAATTGTAACAATACTTATCCTTGTCCGCAAAACGGACAAGAATAGGACACTTTTTTGGGTTTTTTTTCGGGCTACTGAACGGACATACGGATGCGAACAGCACACAGTGTGCTGTCAGTATTTTTTGCTGACCCATTAAAATGAATGGGTCCGTATCCTATCCGCAAAATATGCAGATCGGAGCCTGCAAAATATACTGTTGTGTGAAAGTAGCCTAATACTTAATTCTTTTTTTCTGCTGATGATCATTCTTGGTAGTTGCTACTATGTAAGCACCACTAGCAGTGCTATTATTGTTTCTGTGTTTTTAGGCATTTGCTAAAGAAGGAGCAAAGGTTATTGCAACGGACATCAATGAAGAGAAGTTGAAAGCTCTAGAATCGTACAAAGGTTGTTACCTCCAGTTGGTTGTTTTTGTTTTGTTTTTTTTATTGCGGACCGTATGCGGACGCAAACATCCGGTCGTCTGAATGAGCAGCCTTTAGGCATGGGCGACACAGAGACATTTTGTAGCACAGCTGAATTATTTTAACTATGGAGTGACGGCTGCAGTCCACAAGATTGCACACAACTAAATTTACACCTTTGGACTACAGCTGTAGCTCAATAGTTAAAACTGATCAGTTCTACAAGAAATGATAAAGCCTTAAAGATCCCCTGTCAGTAGGATAAAACCTATTAAATCAGGCATATGCTCTGGTAGGGTTCATCCTGCTGATTAAAATCTAACCTTTCTTGTGAAAATCAGTTGTGGCATTCCTGAGGAAAAAATAGTTTTATTCTTTATATGTAAATCAGGGCACCGATTGGTGAGCCTAGCCGCTCAATGCACCACAGCTTTCCGGTGCTGTCTACACCCCTCTGTGCACTGAAGACCTCATTTGCTAAAAGAATAAAAGTTTTTTTTTTTCCTCAATTTTCAAAAGACAGGCATCATTTTAATCAGAAGGATCAACCCTTTCAGGCAATGGGGGACACTTACTAATAGGATAACGCCATTATTGTCGCAAATTATGGCGCATGCCATATGTTCACCATTATTTGGAACTTTTTAAGCTTCTCGGCACTTTTCCAAAGGCTTAGCAGGAGGGGACGGGGCTTTGAGCAGCCAGCTGTATTTACTATAACTTTAGTCAAAAACTGGCATAAGTTATAGCTGGCTGGCATAGACTTCATTTTCTGGCGCATGGTGAAGGGGCCAGAGACTCTTCTGCCTCTTAATAAATTATGCGTATCTCATGCCAGTGCAGGGAGGTCAAGACTAGTGTATGGATACCCCTGTCTTTATAAATGTTTGATGGGGTTCATCCTGCTGTCAGGCGCTCTTTAAGGATGCAGCCAGGCCCTGACAGACACTGTTATCTACAAGAGCAAATCAGGTTAACAGACAGTGTGAAAGCCCCCTGAAGCTGCGCCAAGATGACAAACAAGGCCATTCCTCCACCAATGGCCTCTGTGGATACCTGCCAGTCCAGTGTTGTCATCTTGGTTCAATGGCATGTTGTCTATAATGATGTCATGTGACTGTGGTAGCCAATCAGTACCACCCTTTGTGACATTTCAGCTGTGGACAACAAATCCATAAATGGTGATGAAGAAAAGTTCTGCTGTCATAAGAATACTAAGGGTCCATTCACACATCTGTATGAATGGTTCCATTTCCATTCCGCAGTTTTGCGGAACTGGTGCAGACACATTAATTTTCTATGGGGCCGCAAAAGATGCGGACAGCACACAGTGTGCTGTCTGCAAACGCACTTCCATTCTGTGGCCCTGCAAAAAAAAAAAGAACCTGTCCTATTTTTGTCCGCAGCCACAGACAAGATAAGGCATTTCTATAGTGCCAGCACATGGACGGTGTTCGTGTTTTGCGGATCCGCAAAACACATGTGGACATGTCGATGGACCCTAAGAATGAGGCATTTACAAGGTGTTTTCCAAGCAGAAACACAAGAAATAAGAAGCTGTGTAATCTAAATCAATAAGTGGGATTTGTATTCCATTATTCCAGGTATTCAGACAAGAGTATTAGATGTCACTAAGAAGGAGCAGATTGAAGAGCTGTGCCAGGAGCTCGATAGAATTGATGTTCTCTTCAATGTGGCTGGGTAAGTCAACTGGAATCTCCATATATCTGACATGCTTTATCTACTGATGCCCATGTCATGTCAAGCACTGCGCTGCACTGACTAATATATGAAGCCACTCATAGGAATGGTCGCTCCCGATAATTGCCCCATATAATCGAGCAACCAGTAAACAAGCAAATACTCGTTTATGGGCTGATGGAGATCTTTCATCAGGATGAAAGCTGTTGATTATCCTGAGCACATCTTCCTGCTTAATCAGTGATGTGCTGGTGATAATCAATAGAACTGAATGGGGAAGGAATGGCTGTGGCAGTGATCATTCCTCCCTCCTGTGTAATCAGGCCGGTGCAACAGAGCACCAATAGACAGTAACATCGTTTATAAGGCTGAAATAACACATCTGTCCAACCAGATCGGCCTGTTATCCTGCAAGTTGATCCAGAGGAAGACAAAAACCCCTGTGAGGTAGAAGCCAATTTTCCTCTTTTTAGGGGAAAAAATTCCTTCTCGACTCCAATCAGGCAATCAGAATAACTTCCTGGATCAACGACCCCTCTCTAGTAGCTATAATCTGTAATATTATTACCCTCCAGAAATACATCCAGGCCTCTCTTGTACTCTTTTAGTGAACTTACCATCACCACCTCCTCAGGCAGAGCGCTCCATAGTCTCACTGCTCTAACCGTAAAGAATCCTCTTCCATGGGATATGCCCTCGTCACAGTCACTGTCCTGGGGATAAATAGATGATGGGAGAGATCTCTGTACTGACCCTGATATATTTATACATAGTTATTAGATCTCCCCTCAGTCGTCTTTTTTCTAAAGTGACTAACCCTAATTTTGATAATCTTACTGGGTACTGTAGTCCACCCATTCCAGTTATTACTTTAGTTGCCCGCCTCTGAACCCTCTCCAGCTCTGCTATGTCTGCCTTGTTCACAGGAGCCCAGAACTGTACACAGTACTCCATGTGTGGTCTGACTAGTGATTTGTAAAGTGGCAGGACTATGTTCTCTTTTGATGCAACCCATTATCTTATTGGTCTTGGCAGCAGCTGTCTGACATTGGCTTCTACAGCTTAGTTTGCTGTTCACAAAAATTCCTAGGTCCTTTTCCATGTCAGTGTTACCCAGTGTTTTACCATTTAGTATGTAATGGTGACTTGCATTATTCCTTCCCATATGCATAACCTTACATTTGTCAGTGTTAAACCTCATCTGCCACTTCTCTGCCCAAGCCTCCAATCTATCCAGATCCATCTGTAGCAGTGTACTGTCCTCTTCTGTGTTAATTACTTTACACAGTTTAGTGTCCTCTGCAAAAATTGATATTTTACTGTGCAAGCCTTCTACAAGATCATTAATAAATATATTGAAGAGAATAGGGCCCAATACTGACCCCTGTGGTACCCCACTAGTGACAGTGACCCAATCTGAGTGTGTACCGTTAATAACCACCTTCTGTTTTCTGTCACTGAGCCAGTTACTTACCCACATACAGACATTTTCTCCCTGTACAAGCATTCTTATTTTATATACTAACTAGGGATGGGCGAGTTGACTTCAGATGAAACAGGTTGACTTCAGAATGTGAAACGAGTTGACTTCAGAATGTATTGGCTCAGAGGAGCCAAAGTTATTACTTCGCGAAGTCTCGCAAGACTTTGCGTAATAACTTCATAAATTAATTTCCCGAACTTGGATTCGGTTCCAAGTGGTACCGTGGAACCGAATCCGAGTTCGGGAAATTGTTTTTTACAGTAGAAATTAATTTCTCGCAAGACTTTGTGAAGTAATAACTTCTGCTCATTGGAGCCAATACATTTTAATACTGTATGGAGCGCACGCTCAATACAGTATTCAAATGAAGTATTCTGAAAATCGATTTCAGATGTTTCATCTGAAGTCAATTCGCTTATCCCTAATACTAACCTTTTATGCGGTACAGTGTCAAATGCTTTGGAGAAGTCCATATATATATGACATCCATTGATTTGCCGCGGTCAAGTCTAGAACTTACCTCCTCATAGAAACTGATTAAATTAGTTTGACATGACCGATCCCTCATGAAGACATGCTGATATGGAGTTATTTGCTTATTTTCATTGAGGTACTCCAAAATAGCATCTCTTAGAAAACCCTCAAACAGTTTACCCACAACAGATGTTAAACTTACCAGCCTATAGTTCCCGGGCTCTGTTTTTGGACCCTTTTTGAATATTGGCACCATATTTGCTATGCGCCAATCCTGTGGAACACTGCCTGTCAGTATAGAGTCCTTAAATATAAATTATGAAATAAGGGTCTGGCTATACATTACTTAATTCTCTTCGAGATGTGTTATGATCCATTGCCGCTCACACAGGGCACACATTACGTCTATCTCCGGCAGTCCCATAGAAAATGAATGGAGCAGTAAGGGCACATGTTCATCCGAAGGGACAAAGGAACCCCCCCTTCTTAGGATTGGTGTTGGTCCCAGCGGTTGGACCTCCAACAATCAGTCAGCTATCCCCTATCCTTGGCACAACCCCTTTAAAGGAACACTTTAGGTAAAACTGATACCTGTTATATGCCCAATTCAGGGTACAAGACATGGTGTATGGGGATTCTCTTGTGAATGTTCCTTGAATCCCTGTACAGTGCCAAATCCCATGGACCCTACAGCGGACAGACCTTACAGTGTACAATAAGTCTGTTTTATGTGATTTGTTTTGTACTGGTGTTCATTTTGCACTGTAATCTGTTTTGTGTTAAAGCTTTGTTCACCATGGAAGTATATTAGATTGTGAGGAGAAGGACTGGGATTTCACTATGAATCTCAATGTACGAAGCATGTATCTCATGATCAAAACATTCCTGCCAAAAGTAAGTGTACATTGTTCTCATTCATCCATGCAGTGCACAATGTATTGTTTCACATTTGTATTAGTGATCTGTAGTGGTTACTATAATAGCTTACTGACTAAAACCTTCTCGCACCTACATCTGTGGTCTTTTAAAGATGATGCCCACTTAGAAGCTGTCTGCGTTCGGCAAAAAAGGCAATAGTGAACATGTAACTTCTGAGACGCCATTGTCAATTGTGACCACTGCATCTGAGTGGCAAAACCTCTGGAGCTCTGTGCACCCTAACGGCTCCTTCGCGGTGAGATCAAGGGAGCCATTCATTTGCTGTAATAGCCTTGAGCCTTCTAGCAATGTTCCTGTGGAGCCCTACCTGTGACAGGGCTGCATAGGAACATAATTAGACTCCCATAGGCTGTAGTGGGGTTCCTAATGGGACTAAATATAAGTGTAAAAGAAAAAAAGTTAAAAAAAAAAAAAAAAAAATTCAAATACAAATACGTAAATAATAAAAAGATTTCATTTCAAGATGTCATTGCCACTTTCTAAAACGTCCTGTACCATTTAAATATAAATGTATTTTTCCTGTACGGAAAATGGCGTAACACTCCATTATCAATACTATATTATATCCACTATACAGAAACACCATTACCTTACTGAACTACTTAAAAAAATTTAGTATACCAACTAAATAACTGAGAACAACTCTGTTCCCTTTTAAAAATAATCCTCTTATGTAATATATAAAGCTGAGTGTATGTACTGTATGTTCTCTAAAGGAATCCGCACCGTCGCAGCTACAATCACGAAATTTGGCACACAGGTACATCAGGTGTCCCGGAAGGTTTTAGAACGGGTGTCAGCTCTCCTAGATGTACCATTCTTGAGATATTCCCAAAAAATGCATTAGCCAATAGAAGCCTGGTCACATGACCCTTATCAGCTAATAGAAGCTCGCAGGCAGTTAGTCTCCACACACATACTGTTTCATACCATTTTTCTATAACAACCCAGTCATTTTCCTTCACTACTTAAGGTCTTTAAAGGGGCAGAGCGCTGTGGATGACACTGTTAAAGGGGTATTCCGGTTACCATAAATATAACTTATGTTTTAGACTAACTCATCATCAATCATTACCTAATATAATGTAAATGTCACATATTTACCGTTCAGTAGTAACAAAGGATGTTTTCTTCTACTGCTACCCACTGTGTTTCCTCATAAACTACCATGGCATCAAACTATAATTCAGGCCATTCCAGCGCCGGAGCGCGGCCCCTATGTACTAAAGAGGGGTCTGCGCATTGAGGGTAGCTTCTGCACTCTGCTCTAACACTTAGCATCACTTTGGCTCCTGGTGAAGCAACAAACTTTATAGAAATGCGTCGAGCCCAATAGTGGCTAGTTTAGGTGTTTGAGCATGAGATCTACCTATCTTTGCTCTACTCCCTGAACCTGAACGGGGTAGAGCGCTACCAAACTGGCGCCCTTTCCTCTTTGTTTATTGAGGTCCTAGTAGGCACTCCACCAGCTAATAAATAGCAAGTGTGGTGGTGTTGCCCCCCTGGTTCTCAGTGTTTTTGCTGATGGGGATTTATTCTCTGGTACCTCAATAATTTTGTCCTGCATGTGAGGATAGGTAGTTGGAGGCACTTGCCAACTAGACTGTGTAGTGTCCTGTTCTCACTAGTCAGGAAAGTACACTCACTTGGGGGCAATTATTGGGGCGTAGTAGTGTGAGGCCCCTGTTGTCTGGCTCACATTGTTATTGTATGGCCAGTGGACCCCCTGTATTTTGGTGTACTAGTTTATAATTTTTTCGATTTGGAGAGTATTAGGCCCCCTACACTGCACAGAGGTATCTCTTTTTTTTTTTTTTTTTTTTTTTTTTTTAAAAGGATTATTTAATAAAAATGTTTTTGTTTTATTTTAAGCAAACCCAATTATAATTATTTGCTCTACTATAATTCAGGCCACCCTCAAAAGAAGGACTTAAAAGCCCCACCCCCAGGTCTCGCTAAGTCACACCCCTGACTCGGTCAAACCACGCCCCCTTCCACTCCTCAGCCGACGGGGATTGATAAAATGAAGGTAAAAATCAATTTCTGTCAGCTGCAGGGGAGGGAGGACTGAGAGGGTGACTTTCTCCCTGCCACTCATGATCAGACTGCACAGTGCTGCTATCTGAGAGTGAGCTGTTCAAAAGGACATCCCTGTGTCCATCCAGGCCCTGCGCATGACAGAGGACAGGGAGTCTGAAAGCAGACTGTCCAGCCTCCCCCCAACGTGAAGCTGTGCCACCGGTCCCCATGAAGCCTGAGCTACTGAAAGGGTGGACATCCCTGCGTCCGTCCAGGCCCTGCTCATGACGGAGGACAGGGAGTCTGAAAGCCGAACTGTCCAGCCTAAAACCGGACCTCTGGCCACCCTAGGGGCAGGCTGATGTTAGAGTGGCCAGATGTCCAGTTTTAGGCTGGACAGTGTGGTTTTCTGGCTCCCTGTCCTCTGTCCGGCGCAATGCCTGGACGAACGCAGGGATGTTCACCCTTTCAGTAACTCACCCTTAGACAGCTTCTCCTCTGTGTATTCACGGGGGCGTGGTCTCATGTTTAGCGTTGTGACTTCATGGGGACCAGGGGCATGTCTTCACATTTGGGGGCATGGCCGGTGAGGTCCTGCTTTCTGGGGTGAAGACAGTGGCCACCCTAGCTGCTGTGGAGGTCACAGTTAAAGGAGAGGGTGCTGTGGAGTCACTTTTAAAGGGGCGGGCACTGTAGAGGTCACTCTTGATATCTTTTAACGACACACACACATTAACCCTTTCAACCCCGGGCCTGTTTTCACCTTCCTGCCCAGGCCATTTTTTTGCAACTCTGACATGTCACTTTATGTGGTAATAACTTTGGAACGCTTTTACTTATCCAGGCCATTCTGAGATTGTTTTCTCGTCACATATTGTGCTTTACGACAGTAGTAAATTTGTGGCAAAATATTTCATTTTTATTCATAAAAAAATACCAAATTTAGCAAAAATTTGGAAAAATTTCCAAATTTCAATTTCTCTACTTTCAAAATACATAGTAATACCTCCAAAATAGTTATTATTTTACATTCCCCATATGTTTACTTTATGTTGGCATCATTTTATAAATGTAATTTTACTTTTTTAGGATGTAAGAAGGCTTAGAAGTTTAGAAACCATTTTTCAAATTTTCAACAAAATTTCCAAAACCATTTTTTTAAGCACCAATTCAGATATAAAGTCATTTTGAGTGGCTTACGTAATGGAAACCACCCATAAATGACCCCATTTTAGAAACTACACCCCTCAAATTATAAAAAACTGATGTTACAAACTTTGTTAACCCTTGAGGTGTTCCACAAGAATTAAAGGAAAATGGAGGTGAAATTTCAAAATTTCACTTTTTTGGTCGATTATTCATGTTAATAATTTTTCTTGCAACACAGCAAGGGTTAACAGCAAACTAAACCTCAATATACATTGCTCTGATTCTGCACTTTACAGAAATATCCCATATGTGGTGGTAAACGTCTCTTTGGGTTTGTGGCAGTGGTCAGAAGGAAAGGAGCGCCATACGGATTTTGGAGGCAGATTTTGCTAGAATGGTTTTTAGGCACCATTGTAATTGAGAGACCCTGACGTACCCCTACAGTGGAAACCCTCAAAAAGTGACCCCATTTTGGAAACTACACCCTTCAAAGAATATATTAAGGGCGGTACTGGCCACTTTGACCCCCTAAGTGTTTTACGGAATTTGGAAACACTTGGCTGTGAAAATAAAAAGTTTCATTTCTTCCAATAAAATGTTGCTTTAGCCCCAAATTTTTCATTTTCACAAGGGGTAACAGGAGAAAAAGCACCCCATAATTTGTTTCCCATTTTCTCCTAAATACGGCAACACCCCATATGTGGTGGTAAACTGCTGTGGGGGCACATGGCAGGACTCAGAACAAAAGGAGCGCCATATGGAGCGCTGACCACAGCACATCTAGGGTTAATACGCCTGCATCGGTGTTTTCAACGATGCGGGCGTACGCAGCAGGGGTCCGGCTACTGGGAACAGGCGTCAAGCCATTGATTTTTATTTTTTAGAATTGTTGTCTTATGTGGGGGCTCATTTTTTGCGAGATAAGGTGACGTTTTCATTGGTATCATTTTGGTGTACATAAGACCGCTTGGTATTACACTTTTTGTGAGTCAAGGTGAAAAAAATAGCTGTTTTGGCATAGTTTTTAAAACATTATTTTTACAGCATTTACCTGAGGGGGCAAATCATTAGTATATAATGAATAATAAAAATTACATCTCATGATTATGGTAGCGGAATAAAATATAAAACACCATCTTTAACATTCAATATAGCACTCTGAAAAATACCTTTTAAATATACCAATAATCTTTCAACCTAACACTTTTATCTAGCAATGCTACTCCAGTTTTTCTGAAACACTTCCCTACTGGAGCCAGCTTGTGACTTGTAACCCTTAGGATACTGGAGGTTTTTGCATTTTTGCATTTTCATTTTTCTTCCCTATCTTCCTTGAGCCATAACTTTTTTTTCCGTTCACGTATCCATATGAGAGCTTATTTTTTCAGGACAAGTTCTACTTTCTTATACCACCATTTAATATGGCATACAATGTATTGGGAAGCTAGGATATGCCCCCATTGTCCTATAGGTGCGGGTCCCACCGCTGGGACCCACACCTATATCGAGAATGGGGCACCGAAAGTCAAGGAGGGCGCACCGCACATGCGCGGCCACCCTCCATTCATTTGTATGGGGCCGCCGAAAATAGCCGAGCACTGGCTCGGCTATTTCCGTCGGCTCTATACAAATGAATGGGAGCTGGGCCGCGCATGCGCGGTGCGCCCTCCTTCACTTTCGGGGAAATCTGCACTTTGGAAAATCTGGAAATCTGCACTCATTTGCAGGTACACTAAGGGTACTACCACACAAAGGCTTTTGCTGGGATTTTTCTGCACTGTTGTTTTTCAACAGCGCTTTTTGCAACTGCTTTTTTTTTCCAGTAAAAATTCCAACTCCAGATGTTAGGAGCTGGCATTTTATAGAAAATATGAAAAAAAGGACACACAAGTGTTTCTTTCTTATTTTTATTTATTTTTTCAAGCATTTTGCCTACACCTTCTATATAAGGAAAATGCCATGACGAAAAGGCTAGTGGTATGTCACACATAAAAAATGTGGCGAAAACCACAAGTGGCCAGAAATACCTTAAGCGGTTATTCTGGTGGGGTTTTTCTTGTGTTAACAAAAACACTAATGCCAAATAAATGTGTGTAGGGACCTTTAGGGTGCTTGCTTTCACACATAGGATTTTGCTGGCATTTTTCTGCAGTTTTTCATTTTTGTGACATTTGTTACTGTAAAAACACCAGCTCCAGATTTTAGGTGAAGATTTATGGGAATATGAAACGTAATATAAAAGTTTTTTTCCTGCTGGCCAGGGGCGTAGCTATAGGGGAAGCAGGGGAAGCGGCTGCTTTGGGGCCCAGACTCACAAGGGGCCCCCTCAGGAGGAATACTAAAAGATTTTATTGTCAGGGCCCCCTCAACAGTATTATACAATGATATTATATACAGTATATACGTGTAGAAAACGGACGGAGCGGCTGCTGGGCCTCGTCTGAGAGAACAGTTTTGACCAGCCACAGGAGTGGGGGATGTGTGAGTTGGGGGTTGCGAAAAAGTTGATGAGGGGGCCCCCCGTCTAAAATTTGCTGTGGGGCCCGGTCAGTTGTAGTTACGCCACTGCTGCTGGCGTTTTTGTTCATTAGGTGGTGTTTTTTTGTTTTTCTGGTTTCTTTTAAAAAAAAAACACAGCATGTTGTAAGCTCTTGATTCTTGTTTTTTTTTCCCCCAGGCGTTTCGCCATCACTTTCTCTAATCCTGTAGAATCCTTCAATATGCCCAGCTAAAAGTTATCAATAGTATATAGCAGTTAGAAGTAATTATTTTGGACTTTAGCATGACTGTGATTATTAATGTTTTCCAGATGCTTGCTCAAAAATCAGGAAATATTATCAACATGTCTTCTGTAGCCTCCAGTATTAAAGGTACAGTATTTACATATTTGTTGCTTACTATGAGTTTTTGTGGTGTCTGTGTGTTCTCGTAAGTTGCTGAGGAAATCCAAATGCATCAACTGTTTTATTTTACATGTAGATTTGATGTTAATGGGGGAAAATCAAATTCCAGATATACGAAGCTATCTCTGTACTACATAATATGGCTGAGATATTTAAAATCAATGGCCGGAATACCATGAAACTGCTTAATCAGCTGCCACATGTAGCCTAGTTTTATGACCTAATGAAATGAATAGGTGCAGTAACACAGTTTGACATTTCTGATTAAGTTACTTATATACGGCAAAAACTGTTAGGCTACCTTCACACGTCCGGTGTGAAATCCGGCAGGCTATTCCGGCAAAAAACAGCCTCCCGGAGTTCACCGGATCCGGCACTTGTCGGAACAGCATGCCGGAGTTTCACACCAGAGGTGTAAAACTAGCATTTATAACCTATTTCTCACCTGTGGTTTTGTTAAATAATTCAGTAAGAGGGCCAGCAGCCGACATGGCCGGACGCATGTAGGAGAGCTCTGCGAGAAGCCCGGCAATTATAGGATAAATCCTGCTCCTTCCTACCGTGGCAGAGAATTAATTCGCCCCAACGCTATCCCAAACAGAGAGGAGTGTAAGAGAAGTGCTCCTTGGGACGGAAGCGGCGCGGAACGGAGGATCGCGGTGTATACTGCAGCTCACCCAACAAGCAGCGCCCAGACGCAGCAATCAACTTCGACAGTGAAGCCAAGGACACCGGGAGGTGAGCGCTGACTGGGGGACATATTATCCTGTCGTTGGTGGCCAGCACGGTTGAGCTAAAGTTCCCTGTACCTTGCCCATGGGTCGGCCATCTTCCCCTGTGGTCTGAAGAAGAAGGGTGGAGCCAAGCTAAGCCCGGGAAGCCAGAGGCGCGCTCAGCACCAGTAGACACACGCTGCAAACACCAGTGAGTTTGGAGAGTCTGCCCGTCACCAGTGAAACTCAGGTCCTGAGTTCTAGTGAGTTGAGAGAGGACCCTTACCAGCCCCAGAAGACCTCCGTGAGGTGGCCTGCCGCCGAGAGCGCTGGACATCTTATATGAGAGCTCTGCTCGTGGCTCGCGCTTCCGAACACGAATCACCGCCTCTGGCCCACTGAGTCCCTACCTGGCATCCCCTGGAGAGGTGAGTCGTTCCCTGAAGGGACAGAGATCTGGGGAAGAAGAGAAAGGGGGTCCTCAGTTAGAGCCCCTGGCAAAAATTATTTTTTTTTTTTTCCTTTTTCCCTCCATGGAAGGGGGATGCTTTGCCTTTTAATGCTTGATTGATTGACCGGAAAGGGTTAATGACACAGACCCTCAGCCTCCTGTAATACCTTACTCAACTACAGCATGTGCTCCTACTTTTTTCTGCTTCATAATGGTCAAAGTGGGCAAGCCAGACATGGCGACTAATCCTAAGTCTTACAAAAGTCAACAAGATCTGCAAAAATTCCTTCATAAACCTTCTCCTCATCCGGATCCTCTGAAGTCTCATAAAACGGTTTCCAGTTATGTAGATTCAGATACTACAGACGCAGACAATATGGATGCCTCAGAATCTTCTGCCACAAATTCTCAAATCCGCACTTCACCCACGGAATTGCAAAAGATTATTGAAAATGCGCTCCAACCTGTCCTTGCTGAATTATCTGACATCAAAATGGACATTAGAGAGATTGGCGGTCGAGTGGAACACTTGGAGGAGACTCAAACGGCGCTACTGACACATGGTGAGGCAACATCTTCTGCATTGCAAACTTGCCAAGTGCACCTAAATAATATGCTGTCCTATATAGAGGATCAAGACAATCGAGGTAGACGAAATAACCTGCGCATAAAGGGTGTTCCTGAAACCTTTGGAACCGGGGAGGTCATGGATGTTACTTATGCTATACTGAGACCCCTCTTGCCTCCAGATGTAGCCAGTGATTTAATTTTGGAAAGAGCACATAGGTCGCTCAGGGCTAGGCCCAAAGATGGAGAACCACCCAGAGACATTATCTGTAAAGTACTCAATTTTCAACATAAAGAATGTATTGTCAAAGCGGCCAGAAGCACCAAAGATCTATGCTTTGAAGGCTACCCAATTGCGCTGTTCCAAGACATCTCACCAGTGACTCTCACTAAACGCAGGCAGATGAAACCGCTCACGGATGCGCTCAGAGCGAAAAACTACCCGTACAGGTGGTTATTTCCCTTTGGCTTGGCATGTACAATACAGGGCACCACCCGATACATCAGACGACCTGAGGAAGTTCTGCCCATATGTGAAATCATAGACTTGGACCCCACTGAGGTTCCTTCTTGGATACAGATATCAGATGTGGCTGTTTTTCCAAAACTTCCTGCGCCTACTCCTTGGAGGATGTCCAAAAGCCGTAACACTAGGAAGCGCACCACTACGTCTCCAGCCTGATTTATATGGTTTGAGAAGACTCTTCTCATAGTTCTGTAGCTATTGTCTTTATTTCCAAAAGTCTCTTATCTTTGTCTTCTATGCGATCCTGAGCAATGTTTTGTAGTTCTTAATATTCTTAGCGGCTGCGATTGTGATTATTGCTCCATGTCTCTCATTGCATGCTAAGCCGGATAAGTCTTATAGGTAACAAAGGTTCTGTTTAAATGCTGATTTGGAGGGTTGGTCTTTTTCCCTTCCATTTTTTGCTTGTTCTTCTCCTTAGGTTTGCTACTCAGACTTGACCTTCAGTTACGGCTCACATTGGCCTGATTGAATTGCCCAGTCACGTTGAGGTCTCCCCCTAATATGCACATTCCTTCTTTAAAAGAAGAGAGTTTTTCAAGAGTCTCTATGAGCCAGGGAACCTGATTGACGTTGGGTGCATATAAGCCCCCGACAGTAACCATGGAGCCAGCTATAAAACCTTTTAAAAAGAGGAACCTGCCCTCCGAATCACTCATACTAGATGATACCCTAAAAGGCAGAGACTTCTTGATAGCTATAGTTACACCTCTGGATTTGGATATACTATAGCAGGAGTGGAACCATTGCGAAAAATAGGCGAGGGACAGAGAGGGAACTTTACCCGTCTTGAAGTGAGTTTCCTGGATAATACCTATGTCGCAGTGTAGAGACCTTAAGTGTTGCAGTATTCGAGACCGTTTCTGTGGCACATTCATCCCCCGCGCGTTCCAGGTAATAACATTTCTGCTAGACATAATGTAGTAAGAAAAAGAAGGATGGGGTGAAAATAAAGTTTGGTGCAGAGAAGTTTGGCGATCAACAATGCCTTTTCCAGCATGATGGAGCACCTTGCCATAAAGCAAAGGTGATAACTAAATGGCTCAGGGAACAAAACATAGAGATTTTGGGTCCATGGCCTAAAAACTCCCCAGATCTTAATCCCATTGAGAACTTGTGGTCAATCATCAAGAGACGGGTGGACAAACAAAAACCTACAAATTCTGACAAAATGCAAGCATTGATTGTGCAAGAATGGACTGCTATCAGTCAGGATTTGGTCCAGAAGTTGATTGAGAGCATGCCAGGGAGAATTGCAGAGGTCCTGAAGAAGAAGGGTCAACACTGCAAATATTGACTTGCTGCATTAACTCATTTTAACTGTCAATATAAGCTTTTGTTACTCATAATATGATTGCAATTATATTTCTGTATGTGATAAAAACATCTGACAAACACACATAAAACCAGAGGGCAGCAGATCATGTGAAAATATAATATTTGTGTCATTCTCAAAACTTTTGGCCATGACTGTAGTCTGCCCTTTTATTATCCTTTTATTGTTATCTTAGGATAGATACATGTTTATCCCAGGCATGTTTAAATTCAGTTCCTGTGCAGAGCAGTCAGTCATCAGTGCAGAGCAGAGAGAACTTACTGGGTGAGAGCCCTTTTTAAGGATTTAGGGGAGGGGACCTAGTAGTTGTAAAGAGTCTTATATGCCAGACGCAAAGCCAGTAACTCATCGAGCAATGACTTATAGGATAGCTACCTTACATTGGTGGCACTATTGGTATAGCTTTCATTTCTAGAAAAATAACTAATTTGCATACTTTTCCCCAGAGGCGCATTGCCTGGCCTACAAGATTCCTTACCCCTACTAGGTGCTATCCATAAGGAGAAATAGTATCCCCAAATACAGCAGCAGTCTGACATTAGGAAATAGGGAGCAGTAGATGCACACAGTCTCTGTAGTAGTTGCATGCACACTGTTATTTATGAAGAGGAGCGTGTGTATTAGCATTGTATGTATGCAGTACTTTACACCAGGCCTTTGGTTACTATATTTGTATTACTCTTTTCCTTCCAGGAGTAGTAAACAGATGTGTATATAGCACTTCAAAGGCCGCAGTCATTGGTCTGACAAAATCTGTTGCTGCAGATTTCATTGAGCAAGGGATTCGGTGTAACTGTATATGTCCAGGTAAGTGAAGTACTGAGTCAGAATGAAATGTGTAGTGTTTGGAATGATGTGATACATACAAAAATGGTGTATTGCTGTGTTACTTTGCATTCTTCTCTGACGACATGTATTAGCTGTAAGACCTTTTGTCCTTGTGACAGTTGGAGGCCAGATTCCTTCCCAGTGTCTTTTTTTTTAAACTCTTTTATTGAAACATATAGCAAGCACACAATTACATTGTTCTAATGTTTTCCTTTCTACATCAGTAAAAGCAACAGCATACAGTGACACATAGTATACAAAGTAATATACAAGTGAATTCAGAGCATCCAGTATACAAAACATGTCTCAGCCGCAATATAGCCACATACAGCGTTTTATCTATTGAATAAGTGCAAGAAGGTGAATAACGAACTAGCATTTCATAATGTAAGTAGAGAAGCGCACCACTGTCCCCACAAGAGAGGACAACCCCTGCCTTTGTCAACAGATTGGTTATAAGGGACTACAGTATTAACCCCGCCCCGACATCCACTGTTCATGTACAGCAGAAGTCAGATCTTTAAAGATGGCGCTTGCTCAGGAGCTGAGTGGGCACCATGGCTGCCATGTGCCTGCTGTTTTAAACAGAGTCTGTGATCAGAGGTGTCTTTTAACCCCTCAGGTGCTGTGGTCAATTGCAACCATGGCATCTGATCAGTTGTTTACTGGAAGCACAGTGCTCCCGGTGACCCAATGGCTCCCCCGCAACGATATTGCAGGAGCCATTTAGTTGCCATGGCAGCCTCCATAGGCTGCCCTAGTAAAGTTCCTATCATATTCTTCTTGTAAGTGATCTAATGATTGCATGTTGAAGTCCACTAGGGACACCTAAAATAAAGGTAAGAAAAGTATTTTTTTTAAATGTATAAAAATTCCAATCACCACGTTTCCCCATTTTACAAATAAAGATAAATAATAAAAAAGAATAAAGATCTGACCTACAGAATGAACAACAGATCAGTTTTACCGCATAGGGTACGCTATAAAAACAAAATCTTTAAAACAATAGCGGAATTGAAGATGGGGGTTAGTGCTAACCCATTTACAATTTTTTTTTTTTAGATTTTCACTAGATCTTATATTGAATATTAAGTGGTACCATTAGATTTGGAGATATCGGAGGCAGGCTACTTTTTCGTGGGCCACCCGGTGCTAGTTACTCTTTTAGAGGGCATCTGCCATGATCGGGTTGTCCATGGCACAATAAAGAGTTCTGCAACTTTCTTATATAATTTGTGAATGGATTCCTCATTATTTCCAAGATCTCTATTTTATTGGGTTTTTCAGAATTACAGTGTAGAGGAAGTGAGTGATACAAGGTACCCATACACTATACATGCGTTACAGATAACTGAAGGTGCATTAGCATATTATTAGTCACTAACGTTTCAAAAAACTTTGGATATTTCATATCAAAAGTTTTGAACAGTGGCGGCCTGAGTGCTGAGAACCACAGCTCTTGAACGAAGGGAGAGAAGTGCGTGCATATGACACTCTCTCTTCTGGCTACACAAGACACGTTCCATAGAAGTCTATGGGCCGGTCTCAATTCAGTCCTCAGCAGCGCAATATGTGAGTGCTTCTCTCCCCTAATTCTAGAGATCAGTGGGGTCTCAGCATTCAGCCCCCTATAGATCAAAACTTTTGATGTTTCTATGACATATCAAAAGTTTTTTGAAAAGTTAGTGACACTTTAAATGTCCATACACTTTATCCTCTATACCTACACAAAAATGAAAGCATGAAAAAACTTAAAAGAAAAAGAGAACATACATATAGATTCTTGGGTAAATGTCCCCTCCTTTGCTAGGAAACTATGTTGAGAAATTTGTGTCAATTACTGCTTTAATATCTGCTAGTTGGCCCAACTGATGGACACGAAAACCCTGAATGCTTACCCTTAGGGCCCTTGCACGCTACCGTGGAGCACGGTCCGTGAAAACCCGGACCGTGCTCCTTCTGAGGGCAGGAGCGCACAGCGTCATTGGTTGCTATGACGCCGTGCGCTTCCTAAGGCCGCCGCTGTACAGTGATACACTCTATACGAGCGTGTACAGTGTGTCACTGTACAGCAGCCGCCTCAGGAAGGGCACGGCGTCATAGCAACCAATGACTCCATGCGCTCCTGTCCTCAGAAGGAGCACGGTCCGGGTTTTCACGGACCGTCCCAGACCGTGCTCCACGGTCGTGTGCAAGGGGCCTTAGTTTTAGAAGATCTTTAAAGCCTCCAATGCCCCCATTTAAGGCCTTGTTGAGTTACCATTGTGTCAGGGTAAATGGGACTACAGCATGTACTATCTACAGGAAATGTTTCACAAAAATGTGATCTGCCAGTTAAAACCAGAAAGAGACACATCTCCTATTTTTCTAATCTGTTTTTATTTTCTGATTGTAGATTCTTTTTATTCTTTTTTTTAACATGATTATAGGGGCGGCCTTCTTGCCTGAGCTGTTCTTAATTAGAGATGAGCGAGTAGTGTTCGATCGAGCTGGTATTCGATCGAATACTACGATATTCGGCACACTCGATTTCAATCGAGTATAACGGCGATGGCGCACTTAGAATTCGTTTCCCCTCCCACCTTCCCTGGCGCTCTTTTTCCACCAATCAACATGCAGGGGGGGTATGACAGGCACGCTGAGCACGCTGGCAGCGCGAAAACAGCGTCTACATGCATTGGCTGGAAAAACCATGTGACCTCGAATATTAAAAACTCAGCTCTTCCTGCTCGTACGCATATGCTGCGTGAACTTAGTCAGGGACAGAGGCTGGAGAAGGGAGAGACAGATTTTAGCTGTTGGACAGGCAGGAGCGTGAATAAAAGCCCTTATCAGGGCTACTACAGTGGACTTCAGTGATAGCTTTACTACAATATAGACTTTACAGAGAACGGCTGCTGTATTCAGGGATAGCTGCTGGAGTAGGGACAGAGAGAGGCATTAGTGGTGTATTAGGTGCTCTGCTACATACCAAACTATATTTGGCACTACTGCTGTGTACCTTGAAATATACAATATCTAGGCCTTTTAATTGGCAACTGTACTGTGCGTTCTCTTGCTAAATAATTTCACATACCTGGTGTAAATACCCACCGTCTGTTCAGTTAGTACACGGCTGTGTACTTTGAAATATACAATATCTAGGCATTTTAATAGGCCACTGTACTGTGCGTTCTCTTGCTAAATTATCTCACATACCTGGTGTAAATACCCACCGTCTGTTCAGTTACTACACGGCTGTGTACTTTGAAATATACAATATCTAGGCATTTTAATAGGCCACTGTACTGTGCGTTCTCTTGCTAAATTATCTCACATACCTGGTGTAAATACCCACCGTCTGTTCAGTTACTACACGGCTTTGTACTTTGAAATATACAATATCTAGGCATTTTAATAGGCCACTGTACTGTGCGTTCTCTTGTTAAATTATCTCACATACCTGGTGTAAATACCCACCGTCTGTTCAGTTACTACACGGCTGTGTACTTTGAAATATACAATATCTAGGCATTTTAATAGGCCACTGTACTGTGCGTTCTCTTGTTAAATTATCTCACATACCTGGTGTAAAATACCCACCGTCTGTTCAGTTACTACACGGCTTTGTACTTTGAAATATACAATATCTAGGCCATTTAATAGGCCACTGTACTGTGCGTTCTCTTGTTAAATTATCTCACATACCTGGTGTAAATACCCACCGTCTGTTCAGTTACTACACGGCTTTGTACTTTGAAATATACAATATCTAGGCCATTTAATAGGCCACTGTACTGTGCGTTTTCTTGTTAAATTATCTCACATACCTGGTGTACATACCCACCGTCTGTTCAGTTACTACACGGCTTTGTACTTTGAAATATACAATATCTAGGCATTTTAATAGGCCACTGTACTGTGCGTTCTCTTGCTAAATTATCTCACATACCTGGTGTAAATACCCACCGTCTGTTCAGTTACTACACGGCTTTGTACTTTGAAATATACAATATCTAGGCCATTTAATAGGCCACTGTACTGTGCGTTTTCTTGTTAAATTATCTCACATACCTGGTGTACATACCCACCGTCTGTTCAGTTACTACACGGCTTTGTACTTTGAAATATACAATATCTAGGCATTTTAATAGGCCACTGTACTGTGCGTTCTCTTGCTAAATTATCTCACATACCTGGTGTAAATACCCACCGTCTGTTCAGTTACTACACGGCTTTGTACTTTGAAATATACAATATCTAGGCATTTAATAGGCCACTGTACTGTGCGTTCTCTTGCTAAATTATCTCACATACCTGGTGTAAATACCCACCGTCTGTTCAGTTACTACACGGCTTTGTACTTTGAAATATACAATATCTAGGCCATTTAATAGGCCACTGTACTGTGCGTTTTCTTGTTAAATTATCTCACATACCTGGTGTACATACCCACCGTCTGTTCAGTTACTACACGCTTTGTACTTTGAAATATACAATATCTAGGCATTTTAATAGGCCACTGTACTGTGCGTTCTCTTGCTAAATTATCTCACATACCTGGTGTAAATACCCACCGTCTGTTCAGTTACTACACGGCTTTGTACTTTGAAATATACAATATCTAGGCCATTTAATAGGCCACTGTACTGTGCGTTTTCTTGTTAAATTATCTCACATACCTGGTGTAAATACCCACCGTCTGTTCAGTTACTACACGGCTTTGTACTTTGAAATATACAATATCTAGGCATTTTAATAGGCCACTGTACTGTGCGTTCTCTTGCTAAATTATCTCACATACCTGGTGTTAATACCCACCGTCTGTTCAGTTACTACACGGCTGTGTACTTTGAAATATACAATATCTAGGCATTTTAATAGGCCACTGTACTGTGCGTTCTCTTGTTAAATTATCTCACATACCTGGTGTAAATACCCACCGTCTGTTCAGTTACTACACGGCTGTGTACTTTGAAATATACAATATCTAGGCATTTTAATAGGCCACTGTACTGTGCGTTCTCTTGTTAAATTATCTCACATACCTGGTGTAAATACCCACCGTCTGTTTCAGTTACTACACGGCTTTGTACTTTGAAATATACAATATCTAGGCCATTTAATAGGCCACTGTACTGTGCGTTCTCTTGTTAAATTATCTCACATACCTGGTGTAAATACCCACCGTCTGTTCAGTACTACACGGCTTTGTACTTTGAAATATACAATATCTAGGCCATTTAATAGGCCACTGTACTGGTGCGTTTTCTTGTTAAATTATCTCACATACCTGGTGTACATACCCACCGTCTGTTCAGTTACTACACGGCTTTGTACTTTGAAATATACAATATCTAGGCATTTTAATAGGCCACTGTACTGTGCGTTCTCTTGCTAAATTATCTCACATACCTGGTGTAAATACCCACCGTCTGTTTCAGTTACTACACGGCTTTGTACTTTGAAATATACAATATCTAGGCATTTTAATAGGCCACTGTACTGTGCGTTCTCTTGTTAAATTATCTCACATACCTGGTGTAAATACCCACCGTCTGTTCAGTTAGTACACGGCTGTGTACTTTGAAACTATACAATATCTAGGCCTTTTAATAGGCCACTTGTACTGTGCGTTCTCTTGCTAAAGTATTTCACATACCTAATTATATACCCAAATATTGTATTTGCAACAAAAAAAAAATAAAATGCGGAGGGGGGCTAGCGGAATAGGACGTGGACGTGGACGAGGACGGGGGCGCGGAAATGCTGTTGGGGCCTTGTTGAAGCCAGTGGGGATACAATGTGTGCTGGTGAGGATCAGCCAGGATCCCGCTCATCCAGAATCCCTGCCTTTATGGACAGTTAAGCAGGGGGCGGGTTTACACCGCTGTTGAGGCCTGAGCAGGTTGAACAGGTGGTGCAATGGATAGCCGATAGCGCTTCCACACAGTTGTCCACCAGCCAGTCATCCACACAGTCTCACTCTGACCCTCCTTCCTCCACACCTGGCCAACAGAGTCATCCCACCCTTGACCCCTCCCAGGAGCTCTTTTCGGGTCCTTTTTCAGATGTGCCGGAAGAATCCAGGAGCTAGCAGAGGAATTTGTTTGTAGTGATGCCCAAACACTGGAGTTTTCGCCATCTCCTGCTGATGTGGACCCTGAGCCAGCATCTGTTATCATGAGCGATGATGATGATGAGACGCAGTTGCCCATCAAGGGAGGCTGTTGGAATGTCCAGTGGGCAGGAGGAGGAGCAGAGTGAGGAAGTGGAAGAGGAGCTGGTGGATGACGAAATGACCGACCCACTTGGCCAGGGGTGATGTCCAGCGAGGAAAGCAGTGGAGAGGTGGTGGGTCTGCGCAGCACCGAAAAAGGAAGCAAGAGGCAGAGGATGTCCACAGCAGAGGGATGTCCACAGGCAGAGGGATGTCCACAGGCAGAGGCATGTCCACAGGCAGAGGATGTCCACAGGCAGAGGGATGTCCACAGGCA